>JBBPBS010000361.1:6447132-6538550 GCA_037974835.1 Cicer judaicum
AAAATTAATTATATTCTTCAATATAATAAAAATTTTAATCTAATTTGTAATTTAATATTTAAATAAACTCATATTTTCATTCTCTATTTGATGTTGTTAGAGATGAAAATATTAGTTTATTTAAAGATTTAGTTATAAATTTGATGAAATTTGTATTATATGAAGGATTAAGAATGACAATTAATTTTATTGATTTTGTTTGAAATTTTTTATGAATTTTTTGAATTTTTACAAAAAGAAAAAGGATACCATTGTTATATTTTAAAATATAAAAGATTAAATTGTCACTTAAAATTAAAATAAAGAACTAAATCAAGAGAAAAAAATTAAAATATTAACTGAAATTAAATTAAAGATCCAGAATGCTATTTAACTAACATATAAGATTTTTTTAAAGTGAATCATAAAAAAATTATTGTAGGGAAGTGAAAAAATTAACCACCAACAACTAATATTTACTACTTAAAAAAATGCACTTTTAAATGAGATATTTCATCCCATCCCACCAATAAAAACGAGATATTTATAACGTTAATTATGGAAATAATTACACGAGGAAGTGAGTTTCTTTATAGGACTCCATATTTTGAACCCTTCAACCATACTTTCAAGAACTCTTTGTATTTTTGGTCTAGAAACAAGTGTGTTTCCAAAAATATAGTTTTCGGAATAAAAACAAAATTTGTGTTTTGTTAACTAGTTTTTAGAACACAGTATCTAATTGTTAATTTGAAAATTAATTTTAAGAAATTAATAAAATAAAACAAAAAGTGTCACAGTTCGAACATTTAAAATTGATTATTTAATCAGCCATTTTAGATGAATTGAGTTGAAAGTTTAAATTCAATTACTTAAATTGACTCGTCAAGTTTATCCATTGATAAAATGAGACGATCACTAAGTGAGACAATTGAAATTTGATAGAAGAAAACTATTATTTTTAATGACTTTAGTTGATTTTTTTCTTCTTCCAATTTTTTACTAATTAAATCATATTAAAGACTAAAATTGACTCATCAATTAACCCAACTCAAACTTAAAAACGAGATTTAGGTATTGAGCTTTTGTATCTAGCTTCTACCATCTTCTTTCAATCAAACTAAAAACGCACGCTCCACCAGTTTGCTCCTTCCATCTTTGCCTAAGTCACACATGCGATCTCAAATACTTGTATTTGTTTTATTTTGACGTTGACTTAGTTTTAGCCTTTGAGATTATTTAATGTTGGTGAATTTATTTTGAGACTTTTTTTTATGCTAGTGATGAATTTATTTTGGTAGTTGGCTATGTTGATTGATAATAATTGCCTTTATTATTTTTCTCAAAATATTAAAAAATTAAATAAATAATTTTAGTGAGCCAACTTGTCGGCCTTCCACTAGCTGGGACAAAGTGGTATTTCAACTCGACTAATCACTAGGCGAGCTAGTCTACTTTGTCATCCCTAAGTTGAGGAGTGAGACGAAAAAAATATCAAATTTGGATCATCTCCTTTAAATATTAGTTAATGTCAATAAGTTGGCTTTTACACTACAAGAATAACATCAATTTGTGATCAAATTAAAAAAAAAAAATTGTAGTAAAAAAAACTCATAAATTACTAACAAAAAAAAAACCATCACAAATATTAAAATTCATATTAGCTGTTATTTGTGGCTGAAAAGCCCTCACAGATAAAAAATATTTCTTTTGGACTACTTGTAACTTTTGTGGTGGTCAAAAACAACCACAAAATTGTTGGAGGAAAAATATTTGATTTTGTGGTCACAAAATTCCTCATAATTGGTTTGATTGATTGAAAATATCACCAGGACTTTGTGGTGGCTTAAGTTTAAACCCTCACAAAATTAGATCGTTGCAACATTGTGAGGGCTTATGCCACCACAAAGGTAACCTTTTTTGATCGTCCTGCAACAAAAGAAATAGAGTCGTTGACTTTTATGGCGGCCTAAGCCCTTACAAAAAGTAGACCATTGTAGCATTGTGATACCTAGGTTCCACAAAGGCAACCTTTTTTTTTTCTTACCATCCAAGCCTCCACAAAGGGAATAGAGCTATTGTTATTTTATGGTCATTTTAGTCGCCATAAATATTCTTTTTTTCTCCTTATATATATATTACTCTTCCTTTCATTTGTTACTTATACATTCTCTTCAAATTTTCTCTCTACCTTCTCTCTACAAATATTTTTCCTCAACTTTTATTTTTCTCTAACTTTTCCCTCCATCTTCTCTCTTTAGTTGCGGTAAATCTTTATTTTATGTTTTGTTTTCTAATATTTTTTTTATTTGAAGTTATTTATTTAACGAATATTATTTAAATTTCAATTTGACAGTGGTGTTATTGTGTTGACACAATATAAGACTGCAAGTTACTGAACAGGAAAATTGATTAAATTTGTGTATTAGGGTTTGATATAAAGAAAATTGGGAATTATGATTCAGCAAATGAACCAAGAATAGAGGGACACCACAATCTAGGGATTGATAAGCTGAAAAGAACGCTATAGAACAAAGCCTCACAAAACAACAATATGTTCAAAATTTGTTTTGCATAAGCTAGGGGTTTGTCATTTATAGTAACAACACCTTACAAGTTCTCTAAATTTGACTCAACTCAAGTTTTTACCATTAGACCCAAATATTCTTACTAATTCAATCTACTACTTTAATTAAAACTAATATTAAAATTTAATAAAATATAGATGCAACATTCATTCCTTAACTTCTTCAATTTGGATTAAGCAATTTACTATCTTGGGCTTCAATTCTTCATGAATTGGACTTGCTTCAATGAAAGTGACTATCAAGTTATTTAGAGCATCATTTGTATTCTTTGACCTTGCTTTTGTCATTGGATTTCAATGGCATTAAAAGTCCTATTTGTTTCCTTTCTTGGTTATACTTTTTATGTCATCACCAGTTTGGCCTCTTATAACTCTATTGCATTTAGACAAACGATTGAGATCCTCTATCTTTGGATCTTGCAGCTTCAAAAAGCTCATAAAAATCGATTTAAAAATTTCTAACAGCCACTTCAGAAGGTTCATCAAGGAAATATCCATTTCCCTCTTGTTCTGTTCATTTAGAACAACTTATGGTTGCTCCATTGGCACCATTCCAATTTCTGATGATCATTCCACAAGTTGAAATACCTTCATTTGATGTTCGTGTTGTTATAGCTTTGGAACCTGCAGATCTTGCCTCTAAGAGTCCTTCTACGACTCATTTGGCTCCTATGTTTGATGTTTCTCAGAGTGTCAAAAATGAAGATTTTGATCGACTAAAAGCTAAAATTGAGGCGTTTATGGACCAAACAACCAAGAATCAAGAGAACATTTATAATACCCTATGCTTAATCTTAGCTAGATTGGTCAACCCCAATTTTTAGTTCCTTTTTCATGGATGTACTCTTTTTGACTCGTCCACTTGTTGTGTTGGTTTTTTCTACTCAACTCTTTTTGTCATATGAGAAAAGGGAGAGTATATGTTTTTGAGAACAATTACTAACGTTTATCAATTTATCTTGTTAGAATGTCATTATATCATTCATCACTCTTACTTTTAAATGTGTGTATATTAAGGGGGGAGCCTTGCTATGATATTTTATGTTGTTTTACTCTATTAAAACTAAAAAATTGTTCAAAAAAATAGATGTTTGTCATCAACAAAAAAAGGGAGATTGTCAGAACAAGTTGGTTTGAAGAACTATGACCTTACTTATTTTGATGATAACAAAAATTATTTTATAGGAACAATTTAAAGCACTAATGTTTTTACTTATGTGCGCAGTTCCTTGATCATGTAATCTTAAATGACTTTACGCTACATCCTTTGATGATTGGACAATTTGAAGGAACACCAAGATTCTATTTTTGCAAGCAACGCTCTGATAATTGTTATAAGCATGTGATTATTTGGCTGTGACATAAAGTCAACACTCTGAGTCAAGTTAATGCTTTGATAAAAAGTCAACACTATCACACAACTCAATGCTCTAATAGAATTTCAAGGATCTGAAGAAGTCAAATTTTATTATCCTCTGCTCAACATCTTGAATTTTTTATTGGTATGACGAACTGTGTGACAAACTCTTATCATGGACAATTATGCTCTTCTTGTCTCTTTCTTCAGGATGCGCATAATCAATTACAAGATAAACTTGGACAAGGTTTAATAGTGATTCAATATCTGAAGATTTGATACAAGACTTTATGATACACACAAATTTCTTGCAATCACGACAACGATTAGAAAGACTTTATGATACACGACTTTATGATACACACAAACTTCATGGATATTCTTATGATGAAAGGGTTTATTGGCTTATGTAGTGAAATTGTCACAAGGGTGGCTCTATAGTTCTAAACACGGTTCCTTGAGGCAGTAATCCTATTTTGGAATATTGTCAACAACAATAGGTAAACTATTAGGAGTGATAATACCCTCAACAAGATCAAACTCTAGGTGAGATCTTCATGCTAACCAAATAGGATGTACATCCAGAAGGTTACCACTGCACAATCTCGAAACTAAACTTAAGTTTTGTTGAAACCTAGATATAAGATTTCACTCATAAATGTGTGTCTTAGTAAGTGTATGGTGTGGAATAAGTATTATTCAATAAGTCCATAATGATAATAAAACATATATACATAATAAATAAAATGATCAAAAAGTTTCTTAAAAAATAAAAATACAAATATAATGTCAACTAATACTTATTAAGAAATAATAAACACGTAAAAAAAGAAAATAAAAAACAAACAAATATAGAAAAAGTTAAAAATTATGTACAATTAATTTGTTAGGCTTGACTCTCTAAATATCCCCAGCAGAGTCGCTAGCTTTCGCGACCTAAAATTTCGAGTGTTTTTCGAATTCAATAGAGTCGTCATCAAAATTTACTTTAAAATAAGAAAAATATAAATAAATAAAAAATGGTATTTGAAACCAAATTTTGAGTTCGGGAGTCGATTATGCGTATGGAAGGTATTAACACCATACAACATCCGTTAAAATATGGTTACCTATAATTAATTGTGCAAGATTAATATTAACTTAAGTATATTTATTTCTCCTCATTATTAAATATGAATAATAATAATTATTATTTTTTAATATGATTTTGGAATAAATGTGCGCTTAACAAATAAAGAACAAAAATGAAATTTTATTAATGTGCTTGACAAGAATGTGATATTGCTCATACGTATCTCTCGGTACAATGGAGAAACTATAACTACGTAGTTCTTAAAAAAATGCGGATGTGTTGAGTGTGTTTTAAAGAAAATTTGTTTTGTGAAATTTTTTTTTTTGACAAAATAGAAAAATAAAAGAGTTTGATTTGAATAAATATTTTAAAATATAAGTTTTATGACGATCAAGTTGTACAACTTGTGTCTAAGACTCAAGGAGTAAAGAAGATATCACATCTAATTTAATCCTCTTAAAAAAAATATTTTATATTATTGTTGAGTTTCAAAATTACCAAGTAGTACAACTTGTGTTTTAACAACTCAAAGATTAAAAAAAAAGTCACATCAAAATTAAAAAGTTAAGTTTATATTTATTTATTTATAAGAATAAGTTTTACAATTATCAAATTGTATAAATTATGTTCTACTACTGATGGATTAAAAGATGTTCTTTTAGTTAACCTCTAATAATTTTTATTTAGTAATTCATTTATGAGTTTTAATTTATTAATTTATCTATGAAGATGAGATTTAGAACCCCCAAGTTGTTGCAACTTGTATCCTAATAACTCAAAGATAAAAAAAAATCACATCTAATTACATAAATTTATAAGTCTTTTTATATTAATTTATTAAAAAAATAATAAATAAAATAGAAGTTCTTGAACTATCACGTTGTACCACTTGTATCATAACAACTCAAAGATTAATAAGATGTCGTATCTAACCAATGCATTAGTGTTATGCATAGTTCCTAAGACTGATTTGGCAGCTGGAAATGTCTTTCTCTGATGTAGAAGTCATTTCTCTTTATGCTTTGTAAAAGTACTTGTTAGTTAGGGCCTTTAGTGCGAACATTATGATCTTCTTAGATGCTTCTTAACTTCACGAATATGATTTTTTTTTTATCTTTTAAAGTTGACCTTTAGATCTTATATAGTAAGAAATGATTGAGACAACATTTTTCTTAATAACTAGAGTAATCTTTCATGATTCTTTATTCCTTTTGCATTTATATCATTTTTCTTGATAATTGATTATGAAAAATGTTTGTTAATACTATAAAGGCAATACGTCCTTTCGTTGTGAATATGTTGATGATGATTTTGATTAGAGAAAGAGAGATATTGGTTTTGCTACTTGATAAAGAATTGTTTTTCTAATTATAATCTAGCTTATGAATCACTCAAAAACACAAATTAGTGTTAGACATATGTTCATTTTTGATATTATTGACAAACATACATCATCAAATAAATTTGACATTGTAAACTGAGAAAAATTTCAAGAACAACAACTCAACCCTACAAACTTGAGACAATTGCTTGGAACTCAAGAAATCAACAAAAGCTTGAAGATTCATAAGCAAATCGATTAGTAAAATCGATTCTGTAACAGGGTTGAATGAAATTATGCATTCTGGGATTAAGCAATCGATTGGCAACATCGATTTGCACATTTTTTGAAAATCAAGTATGATATCAATCGATTAGGTGAATCGATTGGTACATTTATTAGAAAATAAATTGTGCAAGTCAGAGAGCTAGTTAGCCTTAAATCGATTAGGCAAATCGATTGTTTAATTCACCAGGACTGAACTGATTGCTTACATCGATTAGACAAATCGATTGGTACATTTACTGAAATTAAAATGTGCAAGTCAATGGCATGCCTTGCAAGCTAATCGATTTGGCAAATTGATTGATCCAATCACAACTTTATTTTTTGATTGTCTATATCGATTGTCATAATCGATTTCGAATGTCACAGAGCCAAACCAATAATTAGTAAATCGATTAGACAAATCCATTTAACAAAATTAACTTTAAAATGAAATTGGTCTGGGAAATACACAATCGATTAGCACAATCCACTAACATACTTCTTTTGAAATAAGTTTGGCATCAATCGACTTGGTAAATCGATTGAATGAACCAAATAATGTAATGTGCTTCAGACTTAAGTCCATAGTCAGTTAGACACATCGATTACGTTGATTTAAACCAACTCTGTAACTTGTTAAATCGGTTAGGCAAATCGATTTATGAAAATCACTGTGTCCCTAGAACCAGTGAAATCGATTGACTAAATTGATTGGTACAAAAAGTTTTTAGAAACAGAGATGACTTAAGGACTATGTAAATGTTTGAATCGATTGAGTACATCGCTTGTTTTGATCTCGTTGTTGGAACAAAACACCCCAAGTCAATTATGCACATCGACTCAAATATGAACATTCATCCAAGTCTGAAGAACTCGTTTAAACTAATCGATTAGGTAAATCGATTAGTGTATGTAGTTTCAAGATTCAAGAAAAACAAGATTCGCAAAATCGATTGTATAAATCGATTTGTATGCTTTATAGCTTTAATGATTCGATTGGCCAAATCGATTCATGTGTTGTTTTTCCTGAAACTATATAAACTGCATTCACTCTCTTCTTCTCATAACTTGTGAATAACATTTTTGATAATACAACTTCATAACATACACAATATACTACTAATCCTTTCTCAACTGATATTACTTTGAACATCTTTTTCAGCCTTGAACAATCTACATTTGTGATAAAAAAGGATTGAAAAAGACTGAATTGAGAAAGATAGCTTTGAGAAGAAGGAAGATCAAGAACTTTGCAAAATTGATCTATTTCAATTTATGTAATTCAATTTCTGTAACCAAATTACTTTGAGAAAATCCAGTTACAACTGGTGGTGCTCTTCGAGGTTGAGGGCTGTCAACAAGAAGACACTTGACTGTATTCTTGGTAGAGTTTATGGGATTTAAACTCGGGAATTCAGGGAAGGGAAAGATAGAACAGGGAGAATAGTTTAAGATTGGGGCGAGGCGCTGTGTAAAATCTGTAAACTGATTCTAAGAAGTTCTATTGGAAAAGGCTAAGATTAGGTTCGATCTTAGGACTGGATGTAAGCCGTCACAAGGCGGCTGAACCAGTATAAATATCTGCGTACACTTTTCTTTCCCTTATCTCGTTTAAATTTCTGCAGTTATTGTGTTTTTGATATTTATTGAATGCATGATAAAGATTCTGTGATAAGTGTCTTTGCATGATAAATTGTCTTGACATGATTGCATGAAAATCAATATCTTGAGTAACAATTGTTTCTGATGCATTTCTCCATATAATCAATAACTGATATTGTTTGACATTCATTAGAATTGATTATAAGGGACCTTCCGTAATCTTGTGTTTAGTAAATCTACAATTTATTAAACTGCTGCGCATATTGTTAGAATAGAAATCTTTCTGCATATATTTCTGTAAAACTGATGTCATAATAACCATCAATTAGGTGATTTGTTATCTTTAAAATATTATTAGGTGATTTTGTCTCAACATTATATACCTTGATAGATTTTGTAAAAGGCCACCACCCACTAGAGGTAGAGCTGTCAATAAAGCCCGGAAGTCTCAAGCCCCCTCTCAAAAATATCATACTAAACCCCTAATAGTAGGCCCTTATTGAAATAAATTTTTAAGATTCCGACCCATTATTTCATTATTTTTTGTGAGCTTAAGTGAGGGAGCTCATAGGCCCAATATTTTGTTAATTGTAATATTTTTTTGAAAATTTTTTGATATTTATTTTTCTCGAAAAAAGATCGAAAAAATTTATCAAGAAAATCAAAAATATCTTTTTCTCGAAAATTTTGTGAGTAAAATCAAAAAAATTATTTTTCTTGAAAAAATTGAATTTTTTTCTTGAATAAAAAAAATTGTAAATATTTTTGTATCGAATTTTTTTGTTTTTTTTAAAAAAAGTGTGCTTATAGGCCCATCTAAACACACAATTTTAGGGGCTTTTTGGTTTTAAGGGGTTTTTTTTTTTGGAGCCTTTTAAACTATGAAGTTTTTTGTCACTTAAATATGTGGGCTAAGCCCAATAATTAGTAGGCTTGTGAAATTGATAACTTTAATTAGGGGACCTACATACACCACCATCTAGAGTTGTCAATTTGACAAACCCATTAATTATTGGCTCTAATCCACATGTTTGAGTGACAAAAAAAATTCATAGTTAAAAAGAACTAAATAATAAAGCCTTTAAAATGTTGTGGGCTAAGAGGCCCTCTAGGCCCCCTTTTTAAAAAAAAATTGATTTTTTTTTTAAATTTTGATGTTTTTATTTTCGAGAAACAAATTTTTTCTTAAAATTTTTAGATAAAAAAGTTTCGATTTTTTTTTATTCGAGAAAAAAATTTTGATTTAAAATTTTACTAAGAAAAAAATATTTTTTTTTAATATTTTTTGATATTTTTTCAAGAAAAATAAATTTCAAACATTTTTCAAATAAAAAATCTCAAAATATTGGGGGCCTACAAGCCCCCTCCCTTAAGCTAAAAAAAAATAATGAAATAATAGGTTGGAACTTTAAAAAAATTATTTTAATAGGGGACCTAATATTAGAGGTTTAGTAAAAAAAAATTAATGGGGTCTTGGAACTCTACCACCATCCATTAGAAGACCTACACCACCACTCATTTGCTAAAAGTAATTTTTAAATTTTTGTTTCTCTTTTTCTTTCATTTTCGTTTTCCCTTCTCCTCCAATTTTCTCTCCCATTTTTTTTCTACTATCTCAAAGCTTGCTCATTGATTTCGCAAATTCGTCTAATTTTCTCCTCGAAACTGTGGCACAAAAAGGTTAAAGCCAAAATGAAATACCATTTTCACAATTTGGACCAACTCATGAAAATCAAGTGTTGTCCCAACTCCCAAGAGATACCTGACCAATTAGATACATCAGAAACTACAAAAATGAAATGATAGTTCAAGGATTGTATTACAATTTTTAATATGATCGTAGGGAGTAAATTGCTAGTAAGTGAGCAATTTCAAGTACTGATTTGTGTATATTGATTCTAATTTTTGCTGGTTATAAAAATATGGACATAGAAGACCAATTATATACCATGATGAGTTTTTTAAATGACCACCATCCATTAAGAGACCTACACATCATTCACGAATGCACCACCATCCATCGAGAAATCTACACCACCACTCATGAATTGACCACCTCCTTCATCCATTAATGAACCACCAACGATGACAAAATTAGCTCCTGGACCACCAACCATTAGAGTATCATTTCCTAAGTCTAGTTCAAGAACGAATGAACCAAAATTAATGTATTTCATCAAAATCTAGAGATGCGACCTCCAAATCCAGAGTAGTAAACATATGTGTGAACATTTGAAGAATGAAGCACTTGAAAATGAAACACTTTGGATCATATTTTTGTCTTGTTTATATTTTGCTATATTTTGAATAATGTAATTGACACTTATTACTTATTAATCTCTCATTTGAAATTATTTAGATGATGTACTTGACACATATTTTGATGATATTAAGGTATATTTTGAATGATGTAATTGACACTTATTAGTTATTATTTGACACTTATTTTGAGTTAAATGAGCTTCAATAAAAGTTTTTGGTATTTAATTTATTTTGAAAAAGAATGTATCAGGGCTAATTTGTTTGTAATTATAATCCTTTGGTAACCTATTTGCTTATAAGTTATAAACTTCAGATGTTAAATTAAATCCCTTATATTTCCCAGTATCAATGCTATATAAATATATTCAAAATGTCTCCTACAATAATGGTTCAACATACAAAATATAACACATTATTGTCAAAATATACTTCAATGTTTTGACTCCATTCTCTAATGTCTCAATTTTGTCCCTCAACCTTGTCTTCCATGCATCTCCACTTCCATAGTCCTTAAACAATGAGACTAGTTTGTCCATCATTCTTACTTTTCAAACATCATCAGCTCCATTGTCATTAGTTAAATATTTTTTTACCAAATATTAACCTTGCCCAACAATTTTGTCTTCCACACACAGCTTGGTCTATTTTTTCATTAAGCAAACCTAGTTCCTTAACTTCGTATCCTTAACTTCATGAACCCATATAAAGAAGTTGCAGTGATATATAGCTTTCAAAAAAAAATTAGAGAAATTGAAGAAGGGCGTTGATAAAATTTTCTTCCAAAGTTCTTTTTTTTTTAGTTGCAGCAACTTTAATAACAATATTTTTTTACAATGACACTTGAGAATTATAATGTTCATGCTTTCACCTATGGAATAATAAGAATACATTTCATTTTCTACAATTTAATACCACAAAAGAAGAAGAATGAATTATATAAATGAAAGTTCTTGAAAGAAGATATGAAATAATAGAAAAAAAATAAAAATGTATTATATAATTATATATGTTACAATTGCAACGAAGACATAATTTCAAATAAAAAAAAAATGAATTTCATTTTTTTTTCAAAATTAGCTAAATTAACCTCTCTTTTACGTTACAATAAATTGATTTTCAGTTGAATTCGCCACGTCAACGTCCTTCAATTCTATTTCTCAATTTCAAGGGATAAATGGTCAATGTTAGGGGTGAGTCTGGTCTACGATGAATTTTTTAAGCCTAAGTCTGGCCTACAACCTATCATAGACTTTTTTTTCCGGTTAGAGCCTAACCTACGACCTATCATGGCCTGGCCTGTAAGCCTATTTAAAAGCCTTATTCACATTAAAATATTTAAATATTATATTTTACATTTTTTTTAAATAGGCTAAACTAGGCCTTTATATATAAGGAAAACTATAAAATCATAATCAAATATAATAAAATAATTACTAACAAGTTTGTAATGCAACAACCTTCCAATAAAACAAAAAACAAAATGAATTCACAATTAACAAACTCTATAAAATCCTTCAAAAATTACAAATCAAACAAAATGAACCCCAGTTACACATATCAACCAACAAAACATATTCAAATCCCAATTAATGACAAAAATATGATATATAATCTTCAAAGAGATTTGTATCTCTTGTTTATCAACCTTAAAAAACAAAAGAAAAAATACATATATGTTAGACACTGAGCTAAAAAGTAATAAATAAATAAGCAAATTATTAAAAAAATGAATAAATACTACTTGATAAAAAAAATTGAAATTAATAATAATAATTTTAAAAAATGATTAAATCATATTCAGTAATAATATATATAAATAATTATCTATACCTACATGATACTCTACCCATACCGATTTACATGATTCTTCATATACCAATACTAATGTACATATATAATATATATATATATATATATATATTAAATAAAAAATAATTTTTCTAACAAAATAATTTTAAAAAAATATGAAACAAACATCTTTTAAACCCTAAAAAAATGATTTTTGGTTTAAAAGAATAAATTTTTTATTGAAACAAAAGCACCCATTATTATCTCTCAAACAAATGCTCTCAAACAAAATCATAGCCAGTAATAATATATAAAGGTAACAAATAAACAATTATTTAAACATATATGATTCTCTACCCATACCGATTTATATGACTCTCCATATATCAATACTAATATATATATATATATATATATATATATCAAATAAAAAATAAATTTTCTAACAAATTTTTTTTAAAAAAAATGAAACAAACACCTTTTAACGCCTAAAAAATGATTTTTGATTTGAAAAAATAATTTTTTTATTGAAACAAATGCACCTATTATTATCTCTCAAACAACTAGAAATATTACCTCTAAACAAATACTCTAAAACAACTCGGAATATTACCTCTAAACAAATTCTCTCAAACAAACTAATATTCAATAATAATAAACAATTAGGGTTTACAAGTTTATATACTAATAATATATATAAAGATAATAAAGAAATAGCATTGATTTTTATAAAATATAAAGATAATAAATAAATAGTATTGATTTTTATAAAAAAAAATATGTTGTTTACATACCTATTTGTTGGAGTGAGTGTAATGGAAATTAAAAGAAAAAAATGAACAATAGAATAAATAGTAAAATATATATAGGTCGGCCTGTCAGGTCTAATAGACTTTTTTATAAGCTGAGCTTGACCTGTTTAAATAAATAGGCTATAAAAATAGCTTAAGCCTAGCTTTTTTACTAAACCACATCGGACCATAAATAGGCCAAGTCATAGATTCCTACGGACGACCTAGTCTATTCCTATCCTTATTCAATGTCTATGATTTTAAAGGGCAATTAGTAATTTACTCAAATAAAAAATTCAACACTAGAACACTACTTCACGACTAAACGACACGCCTTACGTCTCGGCATATGTCGTTGCATTGAAATGTAGGAATGCCCAGAAACGCAAAGCCCAAACCCAGCGTGCTAAAACAACTAAAACCCCGAGAGTCGAAGATCTGAGAGAGGCGTCACCGGAATCATCACAATCACTTCCGGCGAATGAGAAGGTTCACGTTGTTAACGCCGGTGAGTTGTTGAACAAATATCCCAAAACCATTCAAAATCAATTAATCCTCTTTCTAACGCATCGATTCTCACTTCATCAATTCTTCCAATGCAGTTTCGGCGCCATTTTCTTTCATCTATTGCATCCGAACCTCTCCTTGATAAAGGAAATTCGTTCGCAAAATTCTTCTCCTCTCGCCAATCATTGTTGCTTTCACGAAGTACGTTACGTTTCTAGTTCATTTTTTTTTCTTGTTCTGTTATGTAGTTGTTATTGCTATCACTTCCATTTTTCTGATTTTTTTAGGTTTTTTAAATTAATTTAAGTTAAATGTTGTATGTATTAGCTTTGTTCGGTTGCAGTTTTGTAACGAAAAAGGAGGAGTCTATAATTCCGGGAATTCCTTTGCGATATCGTTATGTTCACGCCACAGGTTTGAGTCAAACACGAAAACTTCATTTTTAGTTATCTTTGTACGGACACTTCTGAGAGACTGTCTGGTGTCCGACACTATCAATGTTTGACACCGACAGGACTCATCGACACCTTGATTATAATCAATAAATTCATTTTCTCAAATTAGGTGGCTATGTTGGTCAGTATCGGTGCTTAATAGATAGTTACATTATTTAAATGTGTTAGGATTTTTCATTTATTTGGTTTCTTTTGTTATGCTTGTGCTGTTCCAGCAGCATATTCTTCTTCTGCTGAACGGGACTATTATCAGATGCTTGGTGTTCCTGAAAATGCCAGTCAGGATGAGATTAAGAAGGCATTTCACTTGGTGAGTGATTGTTGGGAATCCCTCAATTTGTTGGATTGATTGATTGATCATAGTTATGCTTGTTAGACTTAGAGTAGAGTAATAATGGAGTTGATTAGAAATATTGCAACATTTGGGGAATGGAGATGGTTTATTGTTTTCACCTTCAACACTTTTAGTGGGTGAGTTGAAATTGGATTCCCACTGCTTGGCACTTTGTAGGAGTTATAGCAATGAAAATTAGGGGGCATTCACTTTGCGAAAACATTTCATGTATTCATTTCCTAAAATGTGTATCAATTTTTCGGAAATGCATCTTCATTAGTTAGTATTTTATCTTCTCTCCATGACAATTACTTACTTCAAAAACCTCTCATCAAGGTAAAATGAACACACATTTTAAGAAATGAAAACAATAATTGTTTTCACAAAGTAAATGGCCCATCCCCTAGGTTTTTCTATTCTAGTAACAGTTGTCCCAGTTCAATAATGTTACTCAACCATGTTATGTTACTCAACCGTGTTCAATAGTGTTAATCCACTCCATTCCAATCCACTGCTGTAGTGCACTATTGACAACTTTGAGGAAAGCCTTTATGGAATCCGTACTTATTTTCTATTTTAATAGTGCATATTTTTTGTTTTATTACATGATATGTTTTGTTTTTTATTTCCCTAAAATCTCTCTTTAATTCAAGGAACAGAATTTCTTGTTTTCCCTCTATTTAAACCAGTTGAGACTGATTAATAAAGCATAATAGTATTCTACCACTTTTTTCTACACTTTATGTGGGTTGTAGTCAAATCATTGTCATTCTTATTTTTGGTTCTTCATTTTCACTTTTCTACTAAGCTAAAATATAATTATTCTTACTGTTCCTGTTTGTGCCTTCAGCAAGCTAATCCCAGTTCTGGTGAGTGTGACTTACATTTTTATTCACAATTAGCATCTATCTAGATGCTTGGTTGTCAACACATTACTTAATCTAAATTTTAGAGTTTGAAGTGTCATGAACGCATAGTTGTAATACTGGAAATAATTTATGAATGCTTTGAAGTGTTAACAGTGACAGGAAATAGTTTTATATATAGGTGATGATGACCATCGGATGAGAATTTGTCACATACCTTCTAGTTGTGCATTTGTAAAGTCACAGAAGCTGATTTGTGGGATAACATTAGGTGCTTGGCTTCTATTTGATGTTTCTAATGTTTCATCTAGTAAACCACATTATCCTTTTGGTGTTTTCCTAACATATGCTGAAGGATTGGGCAGCTTTGCTGCACTCATGTTTTGCTTTATCTTTTTTCCCTTTTATTTTCAGGAAATCACTTGGCCTCCAAATTTATAGTCATTATATTCTGTGTTAATGAATTATTCTCTTATCCAAAAAATGTATTACTAGAAAAAAACTGAATCCTAATATGCAGAGTTAATAATTTCCCACAATAATGTTAAAGGAGTTCTGTAGGGCTTGTAGAAGTCATTTTTTCTGCATTTTAATCTATAGAAACTGTTCTCGAAGCTTGGGTCATGCTAAAAACAGTTGTCCAAATATATTTGTTTTGCAGTCTTAATATATTTAATTATTTTGTCATCACACTCCTTTGACATTAATATTTGATAATCAAAGGTTTCCTTTAATTTACACTGTATTATCACACTTTTCTGCCCTGCCAGCTTGCTAAAAAGTACCATCCAGATGCGAATAAGAATAATGCATTTGCAAAGAGGAAATTTCAAGCTATACGAGAAGCTTATGAGGTCCTTTTTTTCCCCTCACATTTTCATTCATCTTTAGTCCTCCCTTGCTTATTGTCTAAACTAGTTAACAGAATGATTGTTTTGTATTTTTACTTACTTTTTTGTTAAGTAATTTCAGACATTGAGAGACTCGAAAAAAAGGGCATACTATGACAAGGTAGAGTTATTTTGGCTTCCATAATTCTATTAAAATTTCTAAATTGGTATGACAGTTAGTCTATGTTGTGTTTGTCTGAATCTTCTGTTGATCAAGGCTGTCCCAAATTTCTGTAATTCGTAGCCTTCCTTCATTCCTATTTCGGATATTAAATTAACCAGTACTTTTCCTTCATTTTCTCACACGAACTACTTTTTCGATTGAAGATGCGTACTCATGGTTCAGAGAACACAGAATATGGTAATGGATATGATGATGCAGAAAGATTTCGAAATGCTTATCGTTCTCATTTTTCTGATTCATTTCATAAAGTATTCTCTGAGGTAAATTTTTTCCTCATACTTTATATGTTTATTTTATTAATTTCATTTAAGTATTCAACTAGGAAAACATAACAATATTTTTGATCTTGACAGATATTTGAGGAAGCAACAACTCAATTCTCGTCAAATGTAGAGGTCAACTTAACCCTTGTTTCTCTAGAGTTGTTTGAAATAGGTTCCTACTTTTTTGAGCTTAACCATTTGTTTATTACTTTGTCAATAGGTGGATTTATCACTCACTTTCTCAGAAGCTGCGAGAGGATGCACCAAACATGTGTCATTTGATGCAGCAGTTCCGTGTGATTACTGCAGTGAGTAAAGCTAATATGTTCTTTGGACGTTTAGTCTATGATGCCTAAATATTACCAATGAACAGAATTTTTTGGACGAGGTTTAGTAATATTTATATTTATTGCATGCTAAACTGTGGATGTGACAAGAATTTCTATAAGCTGTGGATTTGTGGAAATAGTTAAAAGTATGTGGCTATGTGCCACCCGAAATGTAAAGTGTTTTCCATTGTGACACCTGTTTGTAGCAGTGTTGTCAAATATCTGCCATGGCAAATAGTGGTGACAGATTTTTTGACAACCACCCTGGCGTTTAATGGTGGCCTGGCTTAAAATGAAGGATTTTGGCTTTCTGCCATTGTGCACCATTAGCAATAGACAGCACTAGTTGTAGTGAAGTGAGCCAAAATGTTTGTTGTTTTGTTTCCCTGGACATAATAAATATTCTATTTGATGGTAATCATTTTCTTTATGTCAAATCAGATGGACGGGGATTTCCACAAAATGCTACCCCAAAAGTTTGTCCAACATGCAGGGGCTTAGGTCGAGTAAGTGCATTGAAATGTTGACATTAATATAGCATATATATTTTTTAAGATTCAATCCATGCATGTGACAGTTTCTTTTTGTGGTATTGGAGTTATTGATTTTAATACTTTCTTTTATTCTTGTTATTATGATTTTCTTCCAGGTTACAATCCCACCATTTACATCAACATGCATTACTTGTAAAGGATCTGGCCGCATCATTAAGGTCCTCCATAAATTTCACAACAAGTATTCATGAGGTTGGTTGCTCTGTATAAATATGTTTTGTGTATCTATTTTGTGCAGGAGTTTTGTTTGTCATGTGGAGGATCTGGGGTTATTGAAGGGATTAAAGAGGTTAAAGTTACGATACCAGCAGGTTGGTTTATAATGCAAGCATGAAATTACCTGTAACTGTACCTTGGCTACAGCTCATTAAAGTATTTGATCAAATAGGAATAAGTCCTCATTATAATTGTGGTTGCTACTTATTCATATTGGAAATTCATTACCTACCGATTATCAACTCCACCTTCTTTTTATCCTTTGTAGTCAATTTTATTTTGATGTGGGAGAGCCTTTGGTCCCTATTATTAAGGTGTCAATTGTTATAATTTATAATTAAAGTTAGAATTAGAAAAGTAAATAATTTAGAAATGGAAAGTTTTATTAATGCTGCAGTGCAGACCTTCCTGCCTAGATTTGATTGACCTTTTTATGCTTTATTTGAAATAAGGTGGAGTTTTTGTGTTAAATCTTATTTTAGTTTTCAATTAACTGTAGGAGTGGATTCGGGAGATACAATCCATGTGCCGGAAGGTGGGAATGCTGCTGGAAGTAGTGGTCGACATGGAAGTTTATACATCAAAATAAAGGTAAAGTTATTCTGGTTTTTTGTTACCAACTCCAAATATTTTCTGTAGTTCACGTACTCGTGCATAACTGTTGGCCTAGGAATCTTGACTAGTTTCACCTGAATTCTGCATCATTAAAGTGAAATATACACATTAGACTCATTCACTGCTCGTGATTATTTTGGTGAGCTGGGGCAAATTGCCAAATGTCCTGGAAAGTATTTATCTTTACAAGTTGAAAATACATGCTTGTTTCCTTAATTTATAGTTTCTTGTGTTATTCAAAAGTGTAACAATAGTGACGAGCCAGGCCACATAATACCCGATGGTTGTGTAATAAATACAACTCTTATTTGATAGGAAAAAGAATATAATTCTTTCGCACTAACCTTTCATAATTTAGTATCTAGCGGGTGTTTATTTCAAGGATATGAATTCATTCCTGGGATTAACTTTCTTAGGTAGATAATGATAGAAATCTGATTCCCAGGTATTCTCCAGAAAATGTGTTTGGCAAGTATTTAACATTCCAAGGAATCATTTGTAAGAGTGTGGTATGGTGGCAGTTATATAAAATTTACAAACTAACTGCATAATAAACTAAATAACATACAATATATTTAATAAACTTAATAACTTAACAAAGTTGTTTTAGTTTTTTTGATAACTTGTTATGCTTTCTTAAATCTTCAATGTCTTAATTCACCTACAGAGTTTTATCTTGGACATCAAAATGTTAATAGCAAATTTTCAATCTGCTTAGAGTGTAACTGTACATACGTGATGTAATTGATAGTTTAAATTACAGAAATTTCATTAGCAATGTTTGAAAATTTTAATTTTATACAGTTAAAAAAACCAAGCCACTATAAAAGTTATTCTATCAATTAAAATTATCAATACTTCTATTCCCATGGAAAAGTTAAACAGATAGTAGCATATCTCATGTAATATTTTTATTCCCATGTAGAAGATTAAATACTTCTGTTTGAAACAAGAATGAGTTTTCTGCTCTACTTGTAGAATATGTTTGTTGACAATTGACATGGTTATTATGTACTATACTTATTCTTACTGTAGCATCATATCTTTGTATTGATATAGGTGGCCGAGGATCCAGTCTTTGTGAGGGATGGGGCAGATATCTACGTGGAATCTAATATTAGCTTTACACAGGTGAGTGCTAAGTATATTTTTTGATGCTCTTCCCAACAACTCTTCCAGTACTTTTTGATGTTCTATCACCTGATTAATGGTGGGAAAGATCTAAGCATCCTTGATGCTCTGCCCCAAAAGAAGGAGCACTAAGAAAACACCTTTTTGCTGCCTGGTGTAATCAACAATTTAGTTGCTAGCCTGAGGGGGATACAAACAAATGAAAATGATGTATATATGGCCTATGAAGCCAGAAGTTGCACTATATTTTCTCTGAAGTCTGATTATTACTCTTAGCTTCATGTATATATTTATTCAAGTTGGTTGTAAACAATGGTTGCTTGTTAGTTAGAACTTTGGTAGATAAAATTAGGACACGAAAGTCAACGTTGGTAGTTGTTGAAAAAGAGCAAAACGTGAAGGCATATGAGAAAATTAGTGTTTAAATTACACACGAAATAATATTCTATACAGTCATAAATTCGAGGATCTACAGTTATTCTATTTACTGTAATTATACCAGTTAATTTCTAAGATTTGCCAAAAATCCTTTCATAAGGGATCAAACCTTTAGGTTCCCTTCCCTGTACACTTAGGATACGGGGGGAAATGATCAAAAGCAACTAACCTAACAAAACAGAAAACAGAACAAACATAACCTAACAACAAAGGAACAAACTAACTATCCCTATTTCTACCTTTCTTTCTAAAACGAACTGTTAGACCTTTTTTTAGTATTTTGTTATTATATTATTATTAAGTATTGTTATTATATTACTATTACTATTACTATTATTATTATTATATTATGTTCCAGATATTATATTAGGCAGTAGTTATGTTTATAGGTAGTTAAATTTTTATTTTGGTACCGGTTTCTATCATAAACCTTCAGAGATTTGTTAAAGCTGTTAGAGTCATTATCTCTAACGACATCACTCCAAAATGATGGCATAAGTTAAATGTCAGATGCCCTCTTGTCCTAAGGATTTTTAGCTGCCATAGACTTAAACCAGTCATACTAAGTGAACACTTTTAAGATTGGGTTTTTGACTATGCTCTTTTTAAAGTAAGGAATGTGGTAGCAAACCTTGTGACTCCATTGCCAACCAATTTAGATTTTTTATGAACTTCCTTATTGTGCTCAAAGCTAATGAATGTTTATAAATGAAGCCTAAAAGACTTATGCCTCGCTATATAACATCAAGTCTAGACAATGTGTTCATTGAGTGCAAAACAGTTTTCTTCTCTTGGCTTGTAGCAGTTTACCAAGACAAACATAATATACTTAATTGAGTAACATAGTAACAATTAATATTATAATTTATAATTATCAAATACAGTAAGACTAATACTTGTTAATACCAGCCACTATATTGTATATAGTTACTTCCAATTGTTCTATCCACTTGCACATCATTTTCTTTTTCAGTCCCCAACAAAGTAATTTCCCCCCGGTCTTCATGAGTGCAAAACCAACAATAGGCATAACAAACACTGGTCCTGGTCTGCAATTAACGACAAAGTTTATCATCTTAGGTCGAACTAGACTGTAATTTCATCTTAGGAATTTATATTGGGCTTAACTCATTCTTACAAAGTTGGTTTATGCATATGTTTGGCAATAAGATTACCTACCGCCACTGCACGGTGTAGTAGCACTTTCATGTGGATATTTAAAAGCTACAAAGTGTAAGTTAGTTAGTTAGGTCTGTGAGATAAGAGGCTATATAAATAGAAGGAGGATGGACTAGAGTGAGTATAATTGATTTTGTAAGGGACTTAGATTGAGAGAGCACCGGGTCTCTCAATTACCTGGATGTAATACCTTGATATTGTACCTAGCTCTGTATTATTGTTATTAATAGCACAAAGTTTTAATTTTTTACAGGCTATTCTTGGTGGCAAAGTTGAGGTGCCTACTTTATCAGGGAATATGCAAGTAAAAGTAAGACAAGATTTACTTTGTATCTTTTTTCCTTTTTTATAATTGTGCAGAAAAGTTTGTTGGAGTGGAAGTCACCCATTTCAAGATTATGCCGTATGAAATTGAAATTTGATTCACACATGATTAGCATATCCATTTCCTTTCACTTGAATTTAAGTCTTTCTGATGTGTGTGACAACACAATTAAATTCTTAGTTTTAGTGGTTGATTAAACTAAATGCAGAAAGCATTATGTTGTATTCTTTATACATAAGGTATGAGCTATTTACAAGGAATATCAACAGTTCCCCTCATGGTGGCACAAATGTCATATGCATCAAACTTGTTTCGGATGAAAGGGGGAGTGTTGGAAACTTGGAATTAATGTTAGTATTGGAGTTGAAGCAAATATATTTGTGTACATAGTTAGCCATATACCTAGGTAATATCATACATTCACTTAGGAAATAGGAATGCCATTAATTTCCTTGTAAATGCGAATTATATTTATTGCTAATAGTGTATAAGTAGAGGGTCAACTGAGTGCAAATCACTCAAGCATTACGGAGAAATTTCTTTCTCATATTCTATGACATTCATCAAGTCTCCTAAGTTGTTTTTTTCTATCATTCCCATAGAAGTAGTTTTTGCATGAATACTTGTGTTGACCTATTTTATCTAACTTTAGTCAATTATGATCTCTCAGATACCTAAGGGTGTTCAACCAGGACAACTGCTAGCATTTAGAGGCAAAGGTTAATGAAGAACCCTTATGAGAGTTTTGCAGAAGTTTATCGTCTTTTTGTTCCATGTTACTGGATTAGTATATTTACTATAGCTGTTGATGCAGGACTGCCAAAGCATGGGTATTTTGTACATCATGGGGATCAGTATGTGCGTTTTCGTGTAAACTTTCCAGTGTAAGTTCTTCTTTTGTTATCATTGTTAGAAATCTGAAACATATCATATTACATCATTAATTTTTTTGTAACTTCGTAGAGTATTTTAGATTATCTCTTAGAACTTGTTTATATATTTCCTTATATAACATGATTTTTTTCCTATTTAATTTTAGAGCAAACTACACTCACCATCCATGAAGTCTTCTTAAATAACACTAAAACTCCTTCTAATTTTTAACTAACTACTAACCTCCCTTAGTTTATATTGAAAGTGACAACCACCTCCCTCCCCTTTAACACCGCTAATTCTTAGTGAACTTCTTCACTTTCACTTTTATTTTTTTGAAGGATTGCTTTCACTTAACTCTTACAAGTTACACATGTATTTGTAAATTCCCCTTCAATTGTTGCACATGTATTTGTAAATTCTTTTATTTCAATTAAGTCTTCTATTTCTGTAATTGCCTTTAGTTTACTGGCCGATGAAAGAGAGGGAGATGAAGGGTTTCAACATGTTCAACTCATTTATGTAGAAGATAGACAAAATAAAATTTTAGGTTTTTTTTTTCTTTCTATTTGTTAACAGGAACTTAACGGTGTCAAAGTGAGGGGATGTGAGTGTCAGTGAGAAACTAGAAGGGGCGCTTGAGAAACTAGTATTTTATCTTTTGTTATAATAACATCCAACATACCATTCACATCAATATCATTTTTGTTCTTCTGAGTATTTCATTTCCTTAATCTATACTTTAATGATTAATCCTATAACTTCAACAAGCATTGTGTTTTTTTGTTATACTTCTTATAACCTAATATCTTTTGAGGAATTTGTTATTTTTCATGTAAAGAAGCAAAGGAATGCATTTCTTTATAATGTTGTGCTGATCTCTACTCCTTATGGATGCTGGTTTAAATTATGGCATTAGAAAAATGGTTACTTTATTTTGGGATCTCCTTGTTTCTGTCCGTTACCTGTTATTAACATTAGCCATAAATATAAAAGGAAAAGGGAAATTAAATAATTGGTCAAGCAGTGCTACATACTTTTGGTGCCTTTGAATCCTGTTTTACAATTTCATAGTTACTGCTTATGATTGTTTTAATCATTGCTGGCCACTATGGTTTGGAGATTGCTGCTACATTTTTAGATTCCTAAAAAAAATTGAAATTTGCTTTCAATTGATGTTATTGTGCCATATTAAATTGGTATTTATCAAGTACAAACCATTTTTCCATTTGCTCGTGTTTATACACAAGTATGATCTTGCTTACTGCTAAGTTATCATTTGCATCAATTTACTTTTGGTCCACTCATCCTGTTTTAGTGCAATCAACGAACGACAACGTGCTATACTTGAAGAATTTGCAAAGGAGGAAATAAAGGAGGGAAGTAGTTCAATATTTGAAGGAAATTGGTATGTGCTTTATCTTAGTGCGTGGTAGATAGTGCTAGTTTTAGTTGGCTTATGTCCAACTAAGATTTGATGGTTGTATAGCTTTTGAATGTGGCAAGCCATTGGTACTGACATATGTAGAATACAGTGAGTTAAAATGCTTCGAAAGTTAAATAACTTGCTTGAAGAAAAAAAAAATGTACAGCTCTGTTTATGCACAAAACCTATTATATAAACTTTACAGGTGTTTTTGAAATAAGCTTATGGGAGCTTGTCAATTAAAATAAGTTTATGATTCTTTACTTGCGAAAAAGTCTATTATATAAACTTTACAGGTGTTTTTGAAGAACTTAAATGGGAGAGGTTTTGAAATAAATGAGATGCAAAAGCTATTTTCAAATTATGAATTAGTTAATTAAAAAACTTGCAGTTGTTGCATGATTGTTTTTGTACTTCTTTTTGTTTAAGTACTTCGAAGATGTTTATCGAAACCAGTTACTTGAAACACTGGGTGGTTAAAATCCTCATTGGCCTGCCTGCTTGCTTGATTTGCTTAGTTTTGTTGTGTTATGTATTTATGTTTTTGAGTGAAATCTGATTGTAATATAGATCCAAAATGGATAACAGGCTTTACCAGCAGCTGTCTACTGGTTGAACTTACAGGTGGCAGCAAATTCTTGAATACACGACTGGTCCAAAGTTTATGCTGGAACTATCTGTGCTGATACTATTCCTTGTCTTCATTAACAAAATGTTGAGCTGATGGATTGTTCAAAGTTTAAACATGATTGAAGTGGACTTGTCAAAAGACATTCTTCTGATTGCTGTATTCTCCTTCCTTCTGGACTATGTACAGTACAAGGTACACAACTGATTTATCACTAATTCTCTAAACCAAACATTGTGGTTTCTGGCTTTTCTTTTTCTTTATTTTTTCTTCGGTACTTATGTTATATGTGGGAAGGAAGAGGAGGAGCAGTTGGTCTAGATGCTCGTTGGGTACACATCTAATATTCATGTATTATTTACTGCAATAATATCACAGCTGCTGAAGGGGAGTTTCTCCTGCCATCACAGCACTAAGCTTTTAAAGATATTTTACACTCCTTGCCCCAGCTTAAAAGCTAGAAAATGCTAAAAGCACAGTCGATTCTCTTCGTCTGACTCCTCTCGCCTCATATCATCATCCCTTTAACCTGTGTATTTCCTGCCCTTAATGGTAACCAACTTGAGAACCCACTGCATTCCCTTTTTCTTTTCCTTTCTTACCTCTCCTCTTATTTCCACATCATTCTTCAGGTCTTTCCCTCTGCTCATGTGTTCCCTGCTTTGGGACTTTCTCCCCATCTATCTTATGACTGTCACCTGCGTAAATTTAAGCCTTGTCCTTAAGGCTGCAATATAAAAATTCCCGGAACTGATTTGTAAAGCCTCTTTTCATGTAGTCTCCTCTGTTGACTGCCCTTTCCATTGGATTTTCCGCTTATACATTTTGCTCGTTTTGTGTTATGGTTCTAACCAAGTACTCCATCACAGTAATTTTTACTTTCATCCCCTAGAGTAGGTCCGTCATGGCATCATAATGTCCCACATTCCCTTTCAGTGGAGGAATATAGAAAACAAGATGAACTTGCACAATATTAGGTAAATTTAGCTTTGAAGCTACCAATCCAACTCTTTCTATGTATTGATAAAGCCAGTAGAACCGTGTAAGCAAGTTTAGGATTAATGATCCTTTTTTTTCTGTTGATTTCTTTGCATGTTCCATCACTTGTGGCAATATAATATGTAGGGACAAAAAGAAGGAACTGCAAGAAAAAATTCGCTGTATTAATGTTGAACTTCAGGCTTCTATCAAAGAGATAAATTTCTGGTTCTAGAAAATGAAAAAATCAATACAGGAGAAAGGAGAAAACTAAACAGCCTAGGCAATAAAAGAGTTCCACTGCCAGTATTTTCCAAAGATTAATTCCAGCCTATCTCACCATGATGTTTGAGCCTTAAGTAACTGCTTTCTCCATTCATCTAGCATGCAATTTCGTTCCACTATCAATTGATTGACTTCTTCCATTGATGAGTTTGTTACATCCCCTACCTGCACCCTTCCTTTTTGACTTACAACACCCTTCCTCTTTTACTTATAATTTATTTTCAATGGATTCCATCAATAAACCTGGGAAGCTCCATGAAGAAGCATTTTTCAACTAAATGCTCATGGTTATGCTAGAAAGTTTGTTATGGATTAAGGTTGTCTACTTGCATCTTATATGTTAATTGGTTTTTATATATTTTTAATGCTTTTAATTTACTACAAACGTATGTGCTGATATTGAGGTTAAGAAAAATGCTATTGGACAATTAGTTTGCCATGAAATGCAAATTGCAAGATGTTTTATTCCACCTGCTATGGATTAACGATTAGGTAGTTAGCAGGATTGAATTATCATATTGGACACATTAATAGATGATCTAAGGACATAGTATCCTAATAATTTGAACCTCTAGATAACTTTGCTTATGACTCACTTTGTCCCGTTATGACAGTCATAGAGATATTGGAGCAAGTTGCGTCGAGATCCATTGAATATTGGAATAAGTGAATGGACAACGGATATTTTTGTGGAATCTGGTCCATTTGATTGTTGTTGAATAATATCAATCAAAGAATAAGATTGCCAGTTAAACGATGGTGAGAATTTATTTGATGAAGAATTCTTCCACAGTTTAACTGATTTATGTGAAGGTCATCAAGGATTTCAAATCAACGATGGAACGTGTATTTTTTTCCAATATAATTTTCCTTGTTCATTTATTTTGTAATCCCTTTTTGGAGAGAATGGTTTCCTTATTGTTGTATGTTATATAGTCATATACCTTAATCCAGACCGATCCAACACGTTACGAGGTTTAAAGTGAAAATATTAAACGATAACTTTTTAAAATGAATAAATAGATTATTAATATCTTAATTAAAATTTATCTTTTGTATTTTTTTTTATGTAAAATCATTTATCAAATGTTTTTTTATTGATTTTGCTTAACAATTATTTTCCAATCAATAATAAAATTAATTTATTTAATATTTCTTATGACATTGTTGATTTTAGATAAGATTTAATTAATTTGAGTTTTAAAAAACTTCTTTCAAAAACTTTTTTTTATTTTTTTTATTTTTTTTATTTTTTTTATTTTTTATTTTTATAATTTTGAATTGTTCATATTTTTGAGTTGACTTTTATATTTATGAAAATATAAACAACACAAATTAAAGATAAATGTTAGAGTAATAGAACTTAATTGGTAAGATACTATTTGAAATAAAAATTTCTTCTAGTTTCTATTCTAACCCAATAGAAATTGTTAATTTGCAAGAATTTGAAACAAAGAAAAAAAGACAATTGAAATATTCTATAAGAAAAAAACGATAACACATTTTTACACAAACAGATACCATTTTTTTTATTGAATGGATGTTGCTCCAAAGCTAGAACAAAAACATATATACATGGAGAATCTGAATTTTCATTTGACTTGATGCCTAACACCAAAAGAAAATTATTACTGTACAGCATTGTGATGTGTTGAATGAAATAATTGCACTAATATAAATCATAGACCATAATACCTTTTAGCGACAAGTTGGTCATTGTATGATTTATGGCTATTTGAGATTTCAACTACGATTGCAATTAAAACTGTTGGCAAATTTTAACATGTCCAATGAACCAATTTTAAAAAATGTTTAATATTTCAAGGATCACATGTGTTGTTTTAAAATAAAGATTAATAATATTTTTATTTTTATTATTGAAATAGTCACTTAAATGATAGCAATTTGATAAAAATATAGACAAATTGTATTGATATTTTGATAATTTTTTTATTTATAAAATGAGGAAAATCACAAATTATTATTTCTAAAACATATTGTCAACTATTATCAATTTTTTTAATAATTTTTAAGTATTAATAAACGGTAGATCACTTTTAAAATCAGTCTACCGTAGAAGTACTAGGGACACATGCTTGATGATCCAGTGCTTGTCTCCTTCATTGGGAGCCATTTTCTGCACAAGTTCAGTTGGCAACGTAAAACATAGAAAGCTTGAAGCATCTTTAAGTGCTGGATTCCAATGAGTAGTCTCTTTAGTTGGGGCATGTCCCATAACTTGAGTTTTTTTTTCCAGAGAAGGCAGTGTTTCATTGTCAAAGCATTGTTCTTTAGATTCTGAAACCTCATCTTGAAAATGTAAATTTTCTTTAATTAATATAGAAGACCTAAAACCGTTGGAAATCATATTTTAATCTTAAAACTGAGTCCCAAAAAAGAAAGTGTAATTTTCATTAAAAAAATGACATAATTAATTTTTAGTCTCTATAAAAAAATTTCAATTTTTTAGTCTCTATAAAAAAATTTCAATTTTTTAGTCTTTAACAAATATTTTTATTCATTTTTAATCACTATTTGAAATATTTTTGTAAAATTTTTGATATTTTTAATCTATAAAAAAAGTCCCTATAAAATAAAATGACTAAAAGTAAATAAAATGTTTTTAGGGCTAAACTTAAAAGTTCATAATTTTTTAGAGATTACAAATAAATAAGCTTAATTGCGGCTTTTGTTCATCTATTTGCACTAATTCACGAAATTAGTCCTCCTATTTTAAAATTCGATAATTTCTATCCATCATTAAAATATTGAACTAAAAAATGATGTGACATATTATAAATGACGAGGAATACAATATCATGATATAAAACAATCAAGATGTATTAATTATATGTTATTAATTAAATTACAAAAATAAATAATTTTCGAAGTTGAAATTGAAGTTTATCAAGAGTTTTATTGTAATTTCACATACGTTAATGATTAAACATCAGCTATATCATTTGTCATGTCATTTTGAAATGTCACACCGTTATTTTTAAGTTAAAAAGTCTTAATGAGGGATCCAAACTCTCAATTTTTCAGATAAGAAGACCAGTTTTATGAAACGGTAAAAATAGAGGAACTAAAACTACAATTAAGTCAGACAAATAGGCATAGCAACGAGGCGGATGTGAAATTTAAGTCCCACTCCCGTCCACAACAGAGTTCGGGTTTCCCTACCAACACCCGCACTCACACCCATTTATATATATAAAATTATAAGTTTAAAAAATCATATCTATTATAATTAATATAATAATATAATTATTAGATAATAATAAAATAAAAAAATTATTATAATATTACTTGCGAGGCGGGTACGAGGTGGATGTCATCACCCCAAACCCTTCCCGTCCCTAAAATTTAATTTTCTGGAAAATCCGCACCCGCACCCAATCAAAATAGATTTTCTCCGCCCAAATCAAGTAGATTTGAGTGAGTATCTGCAGGTACGAATTATATTGTCATCCGTAGAGACAAATATAATATCTATCCAAAATGCTATTTCCTACTTTCTCACAAAACTGTTGCAACTGAATCCAAGATCTAGTGTCAATTGAGGCAACCTGTTTCAAAAATTTAAAATACATGGTTATTCTACATGTGTTTCTTCTCTTATCTCTAATGTTTTTAAATACATAAAAATACACGTTTGAATTGATCAATTCATAAATGTAAAATATACCTATGAATTAATTAGTTTAAATAAAATTTGAAGACTTTTAATGACACCTGCGATGAAAAAAGAAACTTTCTTATCCTGCTATGGAGAGATTGTGGTCAGTGTGCAAAATGGTTGGTCTTGGCGAGATCAAAGACGAGAGCAAAATATTGGTCTTTGGTTAGGTGACCTCTTTGGTGCTCAAGAGTTTTACTAGAAATGGTACCGTCATCTTTAATTTTAAATTAATTTTGCCTTCAAAATATGAGTATCCAACAAAATTTAAGGTTACCAAAGAATTTTTCTTAATGTGGACAAGAAGCATATTACAACAATTACATACCCAAAATATTTACTTGTAATTTTATCAAAATAAGATTGTGCATTTGCATATATTCTAGTACGATTTTAAATTTCTATTTTAGTCATTGGTGCAGCTGCAAGTGCAACTACTATCACTACATGCATTGTCGATGTTCTGAAGTGCGTTGCAGTTATTGTCCCATGAATTTATTTTTTAGTAGCATCAAATCCTATAATTTATTATCTATCTTATAATTCACATTTTTTTCTATTTTATTTTTTCTAAAATTACATATGTATCTCATTATCAATTCTATTGAAGTGAATATAAGTATCATGCAAAAGAGAGGTTTAAATTGCATCTTTTAAAATCCGCACTTTAAATTAGTATAATCAATCTACTTGTATTTGAGAAGGTTCAAGAACATAATTATATTTTAACTGGATAGTGGCATGATTCAATGAAATAACATAATAATTAAAGATATTTAATTATAATTTTAGTCATTTCATTTTTACTAATTTACAATATCGGTTCTTTTATGTTAAAATCTAACTGTTTTGGTCACTCGTCACAATTTTTAACTAAAAAATTGACAATGTAACATATTTTAAATAAATCACAATAAAAATCTTTAATAACTTAACTTTTAAATTTATAAATTTTTCATTTTTGTAATTTAATTAGTGTAGGTGACTCTCGTTCCATAAAGCACAATGTCAGTCCTTCTTGGGGTCTCTTGATGCTTTCAGCTTGAAGTTGAATATGATAAAAAGTGAGTTGACGGGGATTTCATTTAACACGTAGTGAATGATCTTAAAATCAATGTCAAATCACCTTGTCAAAATTCCATGTTCTAGCAACCAGAGATTGAAGAGTCATGCTATTGTAGATTTTGACTAGAAGTTGGAAGCAATTTTCTTACATTGAGGATCAAGAAGGATTTGATTCAGAACCTCAATTTTGGTGATATTGTTGGCATTGTACAAGTGTTTTTGAGCAAACATCGCGTCCTTTTGTTTGGAATGTTTAAGGCCTCAAAGTTTGCATTTGATTTTGGAGATGAGAATGTTCTCATTATCATCATCATACTGCATGGTTGAGTAGAATCATCTCACAACTCTTGGGTAATGCTTCTCATCAATTTGAATGAAGTTGGTCCAACTAAACTTGTCAGTAACACTCTGAACTTCTCAACCTTTCTTGATTTTGGGAAAATAAAAGTATCTTCCACATGCAATTGGAAAATTTGTCCATTTCTTTTGAGGATGAGGAGGAGTTGAGGATGTTGGCAGAGGATTAGTTTTAGATTGAGGTGTGGAAATAGTTTGAATTTGAGGTGGAGGAAAAATAGTGAGAGGTTGAGGTTCGAAGGTTGGAAATGATGGATTGGATTAATTGTTCATGGTAGCTCTAATTTGCAGTTCCCGTTGTTTTTGCCATGATCGTGAAAGGTGAGGATGATTATGAGAAAATAGTTTGGAATAAGGTGTGAAAAGGGTAAGAGTTTAAGTGAAAAGATTGAGTCTTTTTGCTTGCTAAAAGTAACCGTTGAGGGAGATGAAAGGGAAAGAGAAAATCCATCGGTTTATACCAAACGAATACTAATTTGAAATCTTAGCTAAGAAAAATGTCACGATCCGAAAATTTAATGCCGTGACTAGTGCATAAGCTATACTCCTAGCCTGACAAGCCTATCAACTAAATTCACAATTAAACAACTAAATCGCTTTTTAACCATTTAAAAATATATATATGTTTTTTCTCGAAATTTTGACAAAGTATCTTATGTAATTTCAACATTTCCAAATTTATAAAATCCCTGTTTAACTTTCAATTTAGTCATAATTCAAATAACATAATCAAATTGCTTAATACACTTCAAAGAAAAAAACAAAAAGACTTTCTAGACTCCAAAATAGCTGCAATTTACATCAGACTCAACAGACGTTACAAAAAAGTGGTCATCGATCAAAGACGCCTACTAAAAAGAAATATGTTGAGACTTGAATCAAATAATAGATTTCTACTCAACTGCCTGCGAATCTGAAAAAAATAAGCAACATAAAGGGGTAAGTCACAAAGACTTAGTGAGAAGACAACAACCACCATCAATTTAGAAGAGAAACACAAAAAGACACGAATAACTGCTTTACAATCGGGCGACAATTATGTTAAACAACATTATTTAAAAATCTAGAAAAAATTCTAAATTCAAATATATACACAAATATAGTCGTTAAACTTAGAATTTAACGGTTCATCAGAATTATTAAAAATCCTGTTAATAACGAAGCGGAATCAAAATGAACAACCTTAAAATCCTCATAAAAATTAAGCAAGTAACAATACAAATTTTTTTAGAACCAATAGGCGGCTTTATCTCATTGATAGCCCTTTCCTCCTAAGGGTGGCCTTTCCCTTAGCGGCAGCTCCATCTAACAGATGATCCTATTCTCTCAATCCCGCAACGCATTATCACGTATCAATTATGGAACTTACATCTCGTTGATAGCCCTTTCCTCATACGGATGATATTTCTCATAGGGGCGGCTCCATCTAACGAGTAACTCTCCCTAATCAAAACAAGGTAACTAGGTGAACCTAACGCAGTTAACAATTTAATAATTATAACAACGATTTCCCAAAACACACATTTAAAATCAATTCATCGTAATTTATGGAAAATATATTCAATCGCATATCAATTCAATATTTAAATAATTTAACTCATATGTAAATCCAATTAATAACATATTATATAACAACGACCGTTAAATTAAATGATAGAAGAAATCGAGATAAATTTCAAAGGTTGTGTTTCCCAATTTTTTTAATAAATACTTTAATATAGAAAATAAGTAAAATAATAATAATAGCAGTATAAAAATATATAATGATGATCGTCGTCAACTCACTGCTATGGAGAATCATCTAAGTTTGCTCTCCAACAACTCTCAAAGTAGCCGACAAGATCTCAATTGATAAATCTAAGTATCAAAAATATTTTCAAGACTTTACAAAAATTATTCTAAAGTTTAGCTAACTCTAGGAAACTCTAAAAATCATTTAAATCTACTCTAAGCATAAAATAAGGTTTTTACTCAAAACTACATTTTTCTATATATTCATATTAAGATTAGAGTTGTGCATTTACCTCAATGAGTCTCAGTAAACAACTCTCAAGAGATGAGTACTCTTCTCCTTCTTTAGACGACAAATTCTAACCCAAAAATTATACCCAAGAACTTGGGAAAATATGAGGAAGCTTGCTTAGAGAATATATACCTTTTCCATGGGTTTATTGTGGCTTTAAGTGAGAGAAGAAGAAGGAGAAGGAGAAGAAAAGAAAAAAAAGGAAAAAAAATGAAAATGGGGAAGTGAGGTTGCTGAGAGGGAGAGAAGGAAGAAGGGGGAAAAGTGAAATGAAAAACAAATGGGGAAAAAGTTGGTTTTATTATTATTATTATTATTATTATTATTATTATTATTATTATTATTATGATGATGACGACGAGGACGAGGACGATGATGAGGATGATGATGATGATTATTATTATTATTATTATTATTATTATTATTATTATTATTATTATTATTATATATATATATATTTTTTTAAAAGGGCAGGGACGTGTCAATCTCCTTCCCATATAAAAAGTCGTCATCGAATTTATTTGACTTTTTATTTATTTAATAAATACTACTAACCTTAAGTTTTAACTTAAGTGTGGGTACTTTGCATGGATGACTTCTTCGGATTCCTAAGTAGTTTCTTCGCTGGATGGATCACACCAAAGAACTTTTACTGAAACGATATCCTTTGAGCGTAAACGTCTCACTTGGCGATCTAATATAGCTACTGGATGTTCCACGTACGATAGACTCTCATCTAACTGTACGTCTGCATGATTAATCACATGAGAAGGGTCATGAAGATACTTCCGAAGCATCGAAATATAAAAAACTGGATGAACTCCCGAGAGATCCGGTGGAAGTGCCAAGCGATACGCTACTGGACCGACCCTTTCTAAAATTTCACATGGTCCAATGAATCTTAGACTTAGCTTCCCCTTCTTACTAAATCGCAAAACTCCTTCATTGGCGAGACTCATAGGAATACATGTTCTCCCACTGCAAACTCGAAGGAACGACGCCTCTTATCATAATAAGATTTTTGCCTACTTCGAGCTGTCACTAAGCGATCTCGAATCAACTTAACTTTTTCAATGGCATCTTGAACCAATTCTGGACCAACTAATTTAGCTTCACCAACTTCAAACCACCCTATCGGAGACCTACATCGTCTTCTGTACAAAGCCTCAAACGGAGCCATTTGGATACTAGATTGATAACTATTATTGTATGCAAATTCCATCAAGGGCAAATGCAAATTCCATCAAGGAGAAGGAGAAGAAAAGAAAAAGAAAGGAAAAAAAATGAAAATGGGGAAGTGGGGTTGCTGAGAGGGAGAGAAGGAAGAAGGGGAAAAGTGAAATGAAAAACAAAGGGGGGAAAAGTTGGTTTTATTATTATTATTATTATTATTATTATTATTATTATTATTATTATTATTATTATATATATATATATATATATATATTAAAGAGCAGGGACGTGTCAAAAGAGTGATGTGGCACAAGGGAATATGTGTCACTTAATGCTCACAAGTTCATTAACATCCTTAAGTAGGTCGCGTGAGATAATGAAGTTTATTGTCCTCCAAAGGGATAAAATTCTATTTGATCAATTGATCATATGATTCACATATTAAATTTAAACATAATTTTTCATGATGTACAATTTTTTCTTAATAAAATTAACGATATCATCAACTAAAGATTTGGTAAATATATGAGCTAATTGATTTTTAGTATCAATAAAATTTAATTCAATATCTTTTTTTTTGCACATGATTATGTATAAAATGATGCTTGATTTATATATGCTTTGATCTTGAATGCTAAATAGAATTTTTAGACAAATTTATAGCACTCATCTTATCACATAATTTAGATATTTTTGTGTTTTGATTTCTACATGACCAACTGATAGAGCTTCTCCAAGAAATTGACAAGCTCTACTAGTGCTTCAACTTTGTCTCCAACATAGTTAGCATCACAATATGCTACAAGATCAAAATGAAAACCTTTATTATACCAAAGGCCAAAATCAATAGTACCAACTAAACATCTTAAATTCTTTTCACAACAATATGGTGAGATTCTTTTGGAAACATCTTAATCCTATTACAAATGATATATTAGATCTACTTATAGTTAGATATAGTAAAGATACAATCATTCATCTGTATTCTTTTTTAGAGACAAATTTTCTATTTTCATTGTTGTCTAAACTTGATGATGGATACTTGGGAGTTACCATAAATTTTGCCTCATATATTTAATATATCTTAAAGAGATATTTGGTTTTTTATTTCTTGAAAAATTAAAAATACCATCCTCGGGTTTTTTGTATTTGAATCCCAAGAAAGAGTCTAAGCTCCCTCATTATTTGAAAGTCCTCACACATTTTTTAGTTAGATGTTCCAAAGATGATATCATCAACATAGACTTGAACTATCAATAAATCATTTTTATGAGAATTTTTTATAAGAGTAGTATTAATATTTCCTCTAGAAAAGTCATTGTTGATTAGGAATGTACTCAACCTATCATACCAAGCTTTAGGAACTTGTTTAAGTTCATATAATACTGTGAGTTTGAAAACATGATTTGGTTTCATTTCATTTATAAAATTAGGAGGTTTATGCACATAAACTTCCTCATTTAAAAATTTGTTTCGGAATGCATTTTTAACATTTATTTAAAAGAGTTTAATGCATGTATGTGTATCATAAGCAAGAAGGATACAAAAAGCTTCTCACCTTGATATAGGGGAAAATGTCTTGTCATAACCAATACCTTCTTGTTGATTGTAGCCTTGTGCACCCATCTAGATTTTTTTTTCTTCTTATTGCCTATCCATTTTCATTAAGCTTATTTTTGAATACCCATCTAGTTCCAATTATTGTTTGACTTTGCGGATTGAGAACTATATTATAGATTCGATTCTTCTCAAATTGAGTAAGTTCTTCAATCATGGTTTTAATCCATGATTGGTCAATGATTGCTTCATCATATATTTTTGGCTCAATTTGTGATATCATGGCCATGTTGCTCTCATCATCTTTGAATGAAAAACGTGTTTTAAGTTCATCAGTGGGTTTCCCTATGATATGATCTTGCGATGAATGAGTTACTGTTCTCCAACTTTTAGGAGGAGTTTGTAAGAAAGATGGTTGATTATTCTAATGTTTTTGATTTATATTGTTATGAGATGGTTGATCATTCTCTTTGTCTTATCTATTTTTGCTTCTGTTCAAAATTATTTTTCAACATTTGATTCATTTAAAATGGTTCTTTCCATTTCTTGTAAGGTTCTATTTTTTCTTTTAACAACTCTATTTTGCTGAGGATTTCTTGGACACAAATAATTATGAGAGATACATTTTTCATTATAAAATGATTTGAAGGATGAATTTTCAAATTATTCTCAATGATCACTTCTTACATAAATGATATTGGTTTGTTTATCATTTTGAACCTTTTTGCAAAAAAAATTGAAATACTTCAAAAGAATCATCCTTATGTTTAAGAAATAGAACTCAAATAAACCTTGAGTAATTATCAACCCTTTTATAACAAATGCATTTGTCTTTTTCAAGAGACATATGGACAAGATTCTACTAGCAATTAATATAACTGTTGTATATAATTTTTTTTCTTGACCAAGAGAAGATCACTTTTTCCGAGGACGTTTGTTTTACTTCACACATATTAGGTTTGGATATAACTTCAAATTCAATATCACACAATTGAAGATTCTACTGGCAATTAATATAACTGTTGTATATAATTTTTTTTTCTTGACCGAGAGAAGATCACTTTTTCCGAGGACGTTTGTTTTACTTCACACATATTAGGTTTGGATATAACTTCAAATCCAATATCACACAATTGAAGATTCTACTGGCAATTAATATAACTGTTGTATATAATTTTTTTTTCTTGACCGAGAGAAGATCACTTTTTCTGAGGACGTTTGTTTTACTTCACACATATTAGGTTTGGATATAGCTTCAAATCCAATATCACACAATTGACTGATACTGAGTAAGGTATTTTTCAATCCCTCCATATATTGAACAACTTCAATCTTAGGATAATTATTTTTACCTATTACTCCATTTCCTTTGATTTGAGTTTTGTCATTGTTCCCAAAAGTAACTACTCCCCCATATTCTTTTTTAAATTAGAGAAAGCATTTTATATCTTTAATTATATGTCTTGAGAATCCACTATCCAAGTACCAAGAGTTTTTCTTGACTGTTGTATGCTTCTTCTACATAAGAAAATAGTAAGACTACAATTACCTATAGTGATTTAAGTCCTTGAGGGTTAGTTTCCTTAGAAGACGTTTTCTCATTGTGGTAAAGTTTATGACTATCTTTTCCCATGTTTGAACGTTCTCTTTTTTTTTTTCACAGTCTCTTTCTTATGAATACATTTGATTCCATCACATCTAGATTTATTGCAATAAGAACATGTTTTTCTTTAACATTTTCCCTTTACTTTTATGGTAATAATCTGTTTCAAGATGTCAAAAATTTTCACAATAGGTACATTTCTTTTTCATTTCTTCAACCATTTTAGAAACAAACTAATTTTCATAATGTTTTTGTTTCTTTGAAGTCTTAAATCCAATGCCAACTTTACCATAGGTCCCAACTTGTGATCCCATTAGTTTTTGAAACGTTTATGCTGACTTGACATAGTTGGTAATAGCATTTTCTAGAACCTCTACATAATTTTGTAAAAATTTCATTTTCCTTTACTTGAGGTGGTTTAAGAGGATGTTCTTTGTTTTTGCCTTTATTGATAATCTTTTGTTGCTCAGACATTTTAAAATGAGAATGTTGTAGTTCTTGAATAATTTGAAGATATTTATTATTCTAGACTTTCAGCTTTTCTTTTTTCCTTTTTAATTCAGAAAGTTGGTCTTTTAACTAGAAATTTTTTTGAGATAAAAATGTTGTAGTCATAAAGAAGACTATCATACTTATCTTGCATATCTAGACATAGACTACATGATTCAGAAATAATTACCTCTTCATTATCTGATTTTCTCATCAATCTCATGTGATGTTCATCCTCCTCTTTCATTTTTAATCTTCCAAGTCATCCGGTGTGACCATCATTATTTTTTCTTGTATGAAAATTTCCTCTATATTCTTTTGTTTAAGGGACCTTTGAAGGTGCTGCAAAACACAACCATGGGAAGGGGGGAGGGTGATCATAGCATTTGGGCACATGTTTTTAGGTTTTTAGTTTGGTATTTTAAAAGCTCTTTATAGTTTAGATTAATATTTTTAACTTGTTTCTAAACTTTGGGTCGAATTTGAATTATAATTTTATTATTTACATTTTGAATCTTTCTCGTTGTGTAGATCATAACTTGAGCTCTGGATATCGGATTGGCACATATGAGCAGGCGTTGGAAAGATAAACATTTGAGCTACAACTTTTGTGTTGGAAGGAAAGACCAATTCGGAACTTTAATAGGCCGAAATTGCAAATTTCATAATATGAATTTTTGTAATAATTTTTATTAGCGGCTCACTTGTTTTTAAACCCTAAACCCTAAAGTCCAATATCAAGTACTATATATTGGCAGTTTTGTTTGTTTTCTAAGGACAAAAAAATTAGGATTCAAATTGCTACAAAAAATAAATAGTGTTATTTTAATTTCATGGAAGGCTAATTTTATAAGATTAATCCACGAGTTCAAAGTTTCATCAACACCTTGTGATTCAGGTTACACTGTCAATTTCTATTCATGATTCTATTCTTGTTTATTTGATTATATTGATATTTTGATTGCTTAAATTGAATTTCAATAGGATTGATTAAATTTATTTGATAGAATTTGGTTTCGGTTTCTAATTTAATTGAATTATAATTTTGCGACGCTTGATCGTTAATTGTAATATTTTGATGATTGTGATACTTAATCCAATCAAAGAAACCAAATTCACATAGGATTGATTATGCTTGTTTAATCAATTCTATAGTCAAATAAGAATAGAATCATAAATTAGAAATTAAACTCATTGATAGAATCTGTGATATGTCTGAAACTCGAATAAGTGGATTAATCATTTTGCTCATCTATTAAATAAAAAATTCTAAAAAACCCATTTTTAATTTCAATTTTCAATTCGGTTATTATTATTATATCATAAGTCCTTGTGAAACGATTCAAGTTATTACCTCTATTTACATTTTATCAATTGTATTTGACCCATGTGCGACAGCGGATCAAATTGGCACCGTTGCCGGGATTCTCTAATAATAATATTAACCCTATTTTTAGGCGACTGTCTTGGATTACTCCGAAATTTCGCCTGAAAATCAGAAAAATTCAAGGAACAGGACTTTGTTTAGACCCTTTTTTTGAATTTTTTGAATTTTTCATATTCTCCAAAAATTCCAAAAAAAAAATTTGCATTGTCTTTATTTGATTTTTAGAAATTTGTGGTGGTATTTTTATATTTTTTGGATTTTATTTGATACGGTTTATGATTTTTCACTTCAATTTTAGCATTTGGGACATTGTTGGAACTTTTAGAATTGTTATTTTGTATTGCATTGTTATGATGATGCATCACTAGGGCTAGTTCGGTGAATCTTCATTCTCTTGAACCTGAAATATATAGGACATTTCATTTACGTCGTAGACTTAATAGAGCTGCTAGTGTTAACGAGTTAGAGTCAGATACTGAAATTGATAACTTGTTGTAAAATATGGCTGGTGCGAATAATAGAACCTTAAGACAACTTACTGCACCTAATGTTAATTATAATGCATTATGTATCACATATCCCGAAGTTACTGTACCATTTGAACTTAAATCTGGTCGAATACATTTGCTTCCAAAGTTTAATGGTCTTGTAGGTGAGGATCCCCACAAACACTTGAAGGAATTCCATATTGTGTGTTCTACCATGAAGCCTCAAGGAGTCACAGAAGACCACATTAACCTGAGAGCCTTCCCATTTTCACTCCAAGATGCTGCCAATGACTGGTTATACTACCTTCAACCAAGTTCTGTTACAAGTTGGAATAATCTCAAGATATTGTTTCTAGAAAAATTCTTCCCTGCCTCACGAGCTGCTTCAATCAAAAAAGAAATATGTGGTATCAGGCAGATTGATAGGGAATCATTACATGAGTATTGGGAGAGATTTGAGAAATTAGTGTCAAGCTGTCCTCATCACCAGATTTCTGAACAATTGCTCATCCAATATTTTTATGAAGGCTTGCTATCTATAGATAGAAGTATTTTGGATGCTGCTAGTGGGGGAGCACTTGTCGATAAGACTCCAGAAGCAGCAAGGGCTTTGATTAAGAACATGTCCATTAATTCTCAGCAGTTTATGACTACAAGCAATTCAACAGTGTTGACAAAGGGTGTGAATGAAATTCAAGCTTCTTCCCACAAGAATTTAGAAGGAAAACTTGATGAGCTTACATCTTTAGTAAAAAAATTGGCAATAGGTAAAATCCAAGCAGTTGTCTGTGGTATTTGCACTTCTCTAGAGCATTCTTCAGATTCATGTCCTACATTGCAAGAAGACCCAATTGCTGATTCTCCTCAAACAATGCAGCAAATATATACAATCCTCAAGCCAACTATGATCTATCATCTAACAGGTACAATCCTGGTTGGAGAAACCGTCCCAACTTGAGATGGGGGAATTCATCTGTACAACAACAACCTACGATGAATGAAAAAAAAAAAAAAAAATAAGAATTTGCCAATTCAAGTCAGATTACTGCCTGGCAGTAATGACCATCATGGCCATAATATGTTCAACTTCTGTTGCTTCATCTATTACTGCCTAATAGTAATGACCATTATAGCCATAATTTGTTAATCTTCTGCCTGGCTGTAATGACCATCATGGCCATAATATGTTTAACTTCTGTTGCTGCATCTATTACTGCCTAATAGTAATGACCATTATGGCCATAATTTGTTAATCTTCTGCAGTTGCACCTATTGCTTCCTGGTAGTAATGACCATTATGACCATAAATGACTCATTTTCTGCTGAACCGTTTTTCTCCTCTGAAATTTTGATGGTTTCTTGGGATTAAAGCTCATGAATGCACCTAAGACTATAAAAAGGACTAAAATTCTCCATTTTAGAGACACTCCTACTCACAATCTGTTATTGCTTTCTTTTGTTCTTGTATTTCTCTTAGAAATTTTATAGTTTCAATAATATTTAGTTTTCTATTTTTGTTTTGTTATTTTATTCTGTTATTTTAGATTTCTAATGTTTTTATATATAAGCTGTGATTCTACTATGATCATATGTGAGTTGATCTTCCTTGTCTTGGGATTGTAGGATTTCTAATGTTGGATCTCTAACAATTTCTATTTCGTTTTGTCATGGGTGTTAATCTTTTAATCCATTCTGAGTAAGGATCATATTAATACTTAGATATCAAATAATGTACCGAAAGGTAGATGTGATATCTGAACCCTAAGATTGGACAATAGAATCAAATCATGAAAATAGATTTTGGTTCTTTTGAAACCATGAAAGATATCTTCTCTTAAAGGATTTTACTAATACTTCAATCATGAAAATAAGTTGGTTATTAGTTTAAAATACACTTTTGTTCTTTGAAAGAAAACATTAGTTACAATTATTTATTTGATTTTTAAGAGTTTAATACCCATAACTCATAGAAGATTAATTGTATCCATCATCGTGAAAACTACAATTCCAAGCCTTTATTTTAATTATGAATTTTAAACCAAAAATCATTATCAACACTTACTGTTTTGGCTAATCATCATAGTAAAGAGACACTAGTACTCATAATAAAGTCCTTGTGGGAACCATAATTTTTACTACGCGATAATATCGTGCATTTGCGGTATGATCAAGTTTCTGGTGTCGTTGTCAGGGACTTTGTTTTTTATATTAATTCTCTTTTTCTATACAGATTAGACTAAAAAACTTTCATATATATATATATATATTATTGATTTTTCTCTTTTTGAATATGAAGAATCTGAAGTCTTGGGAATCTTGTGGAACCAATACCCGAGATAGAAAGATTTTTTCATAGGAGAAGAAGAGAGAAAAACACTTATGAACAAGAAAATTATTTAAAAATGGTTGAAAATAGATCATTGAAAGAATATGCCTCTCTCAATACTACGGTACCACATTCGAGTATTGTGCGCCCGGCGGTAGAGGCTAAATTTTTTGAATTAAAACCTTTATTATTATCTATGGTACAACAAAACCAATTCTCCGGTACTCCAAAGGATGATCCAAACCTCTAATTGTCTTTTTTTTTAAGAGTATTGTGATACTTTGAAAATGAATGGAGTGACTAGTGACGCCATTAGACTAAGAATTTTTCTTTTATCATTAAGGGATAGAGCTAGAGCTTGGCTATATTCACTACATTCTGAATCCATTACCACATGGGATCAGTTAAAACAAGTATTTCTTGCTAGATATTTTCCACCAAGTAAAATTGTACAATTGAGAAATCAAATCACAAGTTTTTCTCAAAAGGAAGCAGAATTGCTCTATGAAGCTTGAGAGCGTTTTAAAGAGATGTTAAGATTGTGCCCTCGTCGTAGGATGGAGAGATGGCAAATTGTCCATACATTCTACAATGGACTCTCATACACTACAAGAATGACGATAGATTATGTTATAGGAGCAACATTGATGAACAAGAACATAGAAGAAGCCTATGCTCTAATTGAAGACATGACACTAAACCACTACCAATGGTCAAGTGATCAATCTCCTATGAAGAAAGTAGGCAAGTATGAAGTTGATGCATTAAATCATATTGCCTCCCAAACTTAAAGACCCTGAAAGTTTTTCTATTTTTTGTGTTATTGGTTATATGAGTTTTGAACGTGCTTTATGTGATATTGGGGCTAGTATAAGTCTCATACATTTGTTAGTATGTAAGAAGCTTGATGTGGGTGAGTTAAAGCCCACAAAAATTTCCTCCAAGCTAGCTGATCGATCTATCAAGTATCCGATGGGAATATTAGAGGATGTTCCTATCAAAGTAGCACAATTGTTTATAGTGGCTGATTTTGTGGTGTTGGAAATGGAAGAGGACTCCCAAGTCCCAATTCTTCTTGGAAGACCTTTTCTAGCCACAACATGAGCTGTTATTGATGTGAAACTTGGGAAGCTTGTCTTCAATGTGGGTGATGAAAAGATTGAATTTAATTTATCTAACCTTATGAAAAGTCCTTCTTTTGAAGATTCTTGTTGCAAAGTCGATTTAATTGATCATTGTGTTAAGGAGTGTCCTCTAGGACCACTCTCACAAGATGAGTTGGAAGCATGCTTGATAGGAAGCACAAGTCATGAAGACTTGGCAAAGGAAACTGATGGATATGCTAACTTGTTGGATGAAAATCCTCCTATTCCAAACTTAAATTTTGAGGCATTAACATCAGAAAATTATACACCTCACCCAAAAGAGGCTCCAAGGGTAGAACTTAATCCTTTGCCCTCAAATCTTATGTATGAATTTCTTGGCAAAAATTCTACATTTCCTGTTATAATAAGTGCTGAATTAAATGGGGAAGAAACTGAAAAATTGCTTGGAGACCTTAAGATGTATCCAAAAGCTATTGGGTATACTATTGAGGACTTAAAAGGAATTAATCCATCAATTTGTATGCATAAGATACTACTTGAAGAGGACTATAATCCCTCTATTAAGAATCAAAAGAGGTTAAATCCTAACATGAAAGAAGTTGTGAAAAAAGAAGTACTTAAACTCCTAGATGTCGGGGTAAATCCATTGAAAAAAATAACTCCATTACAAAAAAAATGAACAAAACAACTCGTAAAGAGTGCTCTCCTCTCCCCTTTGTTGACCAAATGTTAGAAAGGTTAGCAAAGCATTCACATTTTTTTTATGTGGATGACTATTCAGGTTTTTTTCTTTCAAATTCCCATTCATCCTAGCGACCAAGAGAAAACCATGTTTACTTGTCCTTATGACCCTTATGCGTATAGGAGAATGCCTTTTGGTTTATGCAATGCCCCTACTACCTTTTAACATTGCATGATGTCAATTTTTTCTGGTTTGGTTGAGAATATAATGGAAGTATTCTTGGATGATTTTTGTCTGTATGGATCTGGCTTTAATAATTGTTTGGTCAATCTCGAAAAGGTACTTGAAAGGTGTGAACAAGTTAATCATGTGTTAAATTGGGAGATATGCCGCTTTATGGTTAGAGAAGGAATTGTTCTTGGACATTTGGTGTCTGAGTGAGGTATTGAGGTAGACAAAGCAAAAATCGAGGTAATAGAGAAAATGTCACCTTCCACCTTTATAAAAGAAGTGAGAAGTTTCTAAGATTTTTCTAAGCCTCTAACCAGTCTGCTCCTAAGGGATGCATCTTTTGTCTTTGATGAATTTTGTCTTGAGTCATTTTGCTGGTTAAAAGAAGCATTAATATTCTCCCTGATTATGCAACCACCTGATTGGTGTCTTCCATTTGAAATCATGTGTGATGCTAGCGACTTTTCTGTAGGTTCATTGTTGGGGGTAGAGAAAAGACTAGAAATTTCATGCTATCTATTATGCTAGCAGGACTTTGGATGAAGCTCAAGTTAACTATGCCACAACCGAGAAAGAGTTATTGGTAGTAGTGTTTGCCATTGACAAGTTTCATTCCTAGCTGGTGGAATCGAAGATAATTGTCTACACAGACCATGCAACTGTTGAATATCTCTTGATGCTAAGCCGAGGTAGTTTGATGGATACTACTTCTCCAAGAGTTTGATCTAAAAACTAAAGACAAGAAGGGAAATGAAAATATGGTGGCCAATAATCTCTCAATGCTACATGAAAAAAATGAAAATGAGTTGCCGCTGGATGATTCATTTCCTAATGATCAATTTGAAGTAATAATGTCAATTATAAGGAATAGGGTTTGAATTATAATTGCCTGTTTTTAAAAATTACTGTTTAAAACTGAAAGTTGAACTCAAGGTTGATCTTGGTTATAAACGAAGATTAATCTTGGTTAGTAAAAAACAGCAATATCAATTTTATCAATATAAAATCTGATTGTAAAGCATAAAATAAATAGAGATAGAGATAGAGAGATCACACAAGGATATATCTTGGTTCACCTAATTCGGGTTACGTCTAGTCCTCACAACTGTGAGATTTTTTACTAAGTGTTCAAAACAGAGAACATTCCTGGTTTTTACACCACTAGTCCAGATCAACCTTGATATGTTATAATCTTTACCTTTCAACCTAGAAAGGATTTTTACAATCACCTTTCAGCCTTGAAATGATTTTTAAAAACACACTCAATCTAACATAAAAGATAGGCTTGAGTTACAAATGATGTGTATGATAAAAGTGTTTGGGATCTTGAAACTTCTCAACACTTGTTTGAGATAAATGAAAGAAAAACTCAGTATATAATGATTCAAAGAAATAGTGAAGAGAGCTGGAGTTTGCTTGAAGCGTTTTTATGACTTGTTACTTGAACAAGTGTTGGCAGATTTGTAAATTGAACTCTTGCCTTCATCTTCCAATTGATCTTCAATTTATAGATGTTAAAAGGCTTTGAATATTCAGTTTAAATTGAATATATTCGTTGGACATACTTCAATTTATAGATGTAAATTAAACATGTGTTCATTTGCTGTCAGAATGATCTTGACAAAACGAAGAATGTTCTTGACAAAACATAAAATGTTCTTGCTTTTGTGTTTCAAGGAAAACGTGAATGAGTGAGTGAATAAGTTGTCACATGCTAGTTGGCACTGTTTTGAGTCAAGTTTATGCAGAACTTTTGTAAAAACATATGGTACCAAGATGTCCAATTTTGTTACAATAAGAGCATCTTATATTACCTTTCTCATCCTTCTTTTTTGACACAAAAACGTTTTCATAAAGCTTTTCTTATAGAGAAGTTTTGAAATGTAAATCATTTTTGTCAAATATATATTCTTCAGATATCACGTTCTTTTGAAACGTTTCAGTGGTATTTATCAAGTTGTTTGAGTCATTTTTCAGTTCATGAACTTCTATTTTTAAAGAGGTATTTTCTTCTTTAGTTTCAAAACATTCTCGAAGATGATTTTGTATGGGTATCTCATTGAGAATCCTTTGTTGCTCAAACATTTTTAAATTAGATTGCTGCATTCTTAGTTTGAATCACATAAGAGATTATCAAATTATTTTTCCATTTGTTCACAAATAGGATAGAGTTTAGAAATGATCACCTCATTATTTTCTAAGTTTTCCATTAAGCACTTGTTGCCTTCTGACATTACTTCTACTTCCTGAATCTTTTCCTCTAACATTTGTAAGGTTCTCAACTTTAGAGACTGAGCTCTGATGCCAATAGAAGTAACAATGTCAATATAAGGAAGGGGGGTTTGAATTATAATTGCCCCTTTTTAAAATATCCTATTTAAAACTGAAAGTTTAACTCAAGATTGATCTTGGTTATAAACGAAGGTTGATCTTGGTTAGTAAAAAAAAACAATATCAATTTTATCAATATAAAATCTGATTGTAAAACATAAAATAAATAGCGATAGAGATAGAGAGATCACATAAAGATATATCCTGATTCACCCAATCCGGGTTACGTTCATTCCTCACAACTGTGAGATTTTTCACCAAGTGTTCAAAATGGAGAACGTTCCTAGTTTTTACACCCACAGTCCAGATCAACCTTGATATGTTATAAAATTTACCTTTCAACCTAGAAAGGAGTTTTACAATCAACTTTCATCCTTAGAAGGATTTTTACAAACACACTCAATCTAACATAAAAGATAGACTTGAGTTACAAATGATGTGTATGATAAAAGTGTTTGGGATCTTGAAACTTCTCAACACTTGTTTGAGATAAATGAAAGAAAAACTTAGTTATATAATGATTCAAAGATATAGTGAAGAGAGCTGGAGCTTGCTTGAAGAGTTTTTATGACTTGTTACTTGAAGAAGTGTTGGTAGATTTATAAATTGAACTCTTGCCTTCATCTTCCAATTGATCTTCAATTTATAGATGCTAAACGGCTTTGAAATTAAGTTTAAAATGAATATATCCATTGGACACACTTCCCAAGTGTTAGATATATTTTAAAGCAATTAAACATGAGTTTATTTGCTGTCCAGAATGATCTTGACAAAATGAAGAACGTTCTTGACAAAACGGAGAACGTTCTTGCTTTTGGGTTTCATTGAAAACGTGAATGAGTGAGTGAATGAGTTGTCACATGTTAGTTGGCACTGTTTTGGGTCAAGTTTATGCAGACTTTCTGCAGAATATTGTAAGTACAATGTACTTTTGTCCTTGCTCATAACTCATCAATTTGGAGATCAATCTTGAGGCTGTTTTTCACCTTTGGGCATTGATCTCGAGTTCTTGGCTTCACCATTGATTTGAGCAGTCGTGATTCTCTTTAATATGTGATTTATACCATGGAAAATTATATCTTTTAATTCTGTCTTTAAAAGAGAATTAAAACCATAATGTTCTTTTGTAAAACAAGAACATTCTTCGTTTTATACGAGTATTGGATTTTGACAGCTGTTGTGTGTTAGTCCTTTATTTCAAAAACATGATGTGCTTTATGCAGAAAGGTGCAGTAGCAATGTCCTTGCTGTCATGGTTGTTCTTTCTCATAGCTCATTAATTTGGAGATTGATCTTGATGTTTTGCTATGCCTTTGTTGATCCTCTTTGATCGAATCTATCCAAAAAAATCTTGTGTAGATTATTAACTTCCTCTGTGATGAGTACTGATGTTTTGTAGTGTAGATAGATGTACTTTTGTAGCTCAGATCAATCTTTAAGTTACAGTAGATTTTTCTCTTTGTAAATTAGAATGTTCTTGGATTAAAGTTGTGAAAATGAAGATTGTTGTTCATTTCTGTTTTGTGTGATTGTTGAATTTTGATAGCTGTTGCTTGCCAAGCTTTTCTGTTTTGTACGTGTGTGGGTTGTCTGAGATGACTGCTTGATTTTCAGTTACGTGTGTAGGTCTAGATTGAAAGTACAATCAGCAATGTACTTTTACAGCTTGCAACTTTGTACTTGCAATTGCCTCACTTGAAGAATGGTCTTGTTTTAAGCTTTTTATGTAGTATATCTTTGATCCTTCGAATTCTTGAATGATTATGACTTAGATCGATCCTTGCTTATTCTTTGATGAAGATATGAGATGAATAAAGCTTCCAAGATCCAATCTCTAACAAAGAAACTAAATATTCTTGTTTCTGCCAAACACAAAGATCTTTCTTCGTTTCCCAGAACTAGTTCAAGATCAATCTTCGTTTTACTGCTTTTGCTTTCTTTGATTTTAATTAGATATGCTTTCTAATGCTTGGTACCTATCTTGTTTTAACACACTCAAATATACATGTTAAATACCAAAACACTTAGAATCATAATTAGAATTCTTAATTAACTTTTTGTTTGTTTTCATCAAAAAATTAAATTGAGATTTTGTCTCAACACAATTGCTTGCTCTTGCACAAATAGAAGCACCATAGTATGCTGATTTTGTGGATTACCTAGCAATTGGAGTATTACCCCCATATTTGAACTATCAAGAAAATAAGAAGTTTTTCTCGGATCTTAAACTCTATTATTGGGATGAACCTCTGCTTTTTAAGAGAGGGGCTGATGGAGTTTGCAGAAGATGTGTCACGGAAGAAGAAATGGAGAACATTATGTTTCAAAATGTTAAAAAAATTTCACAATCGGTACATTTCTTCAACCATTTTAGAAACAAACAAATTTTCATAATGTTCTTGTTTCTTTGAAGTTTTAAAACCAATGCCAACTTTATCATAGGTCCCAACTTGTGAACCCATTATTTTTTGAAAAGTTATGTTGACTTGACATAGTTGGTAATAGCATTTTCTAGAACCTCTACATAATTTTGTAAAATTTCATTTTCCTGTACTTGAGGTGGTTCAAGAGGATGTTCTTTGTTTTTTCCTTTATTGATAATCTTTTGTTGCTCAGACATTTTAACATTAGAATGTTGTAGTTCTTGAATAATTTGAAGATATTTATTATTCTAGACTTTTAGCTTCTACTTTTTTCTTTTCAATTCAGAAAGTTGGTCTTTTAACTAACAATTTTTTTGAGATAAAAATGTTGTAGTCATAAAGAAGACTATCATACTTATCTTGCATATCTAGACATAGACTACATAATTCAGAAAGAATTACCTCTTCATCATCTGATTTTATCATCAATCTCATGTGAAGTTCATCCTCCTCTTTCATTTTTAAGGCTGAATCATAAAGAACTAAGAGAGGAAATACAAATATTTTTATACTAGTTCACAATATAATTGTTGCTATATTTAGTCATCCTCTTATACAAATACTTTGCCTCAATACAGTCGAGGACATATAAGCTAGAATTTACCTATTTTTATAACTTTACTTGATAAGGTAATTTGATGTTTTTAATTCGATTTTAGTTATATTTTACTACTTTTTTTTTGTTTTGTTTTGATTGCAAGGAGAAGTGAAGGAATAAGTGAAGAATTTTGGAGCAAAAGAGCCTTGAAGTCAAGTGGTGCATCATAATCAAGAAAATGAAAGAAACTCAAGTTCCAACAAACATTATTGTCTGACCATAATAGTCATTACAACCATAATGGATGAACGAAAAAAGAATAAGAATTTTCCAATTCAAGTCAACAAGGATTACTGGCTGGCTGTAATGGACATTATGATCATAATCTGTTCATATTCTATTGCTGCATCTATTACTGCCTGACAGTAATGACCATTATGGCCATAATATGTCAATCTTTTGCAGTTGTACCTATTACTACCTAACACTAATGGCCATAAATGGCTCATTTTCTGTTGAATCGTTTTCCTCTTATGAAATTATGATGGTTTCTTGTAATTAAAGCTCAGGAAGGCACCTAAGAGTATAAAAGGACCAAAATACTCATACTCACAATCTCCTACTACCCTTTCTTTTGTTCTTGTATTTCTCTTAGAAATTTTCTAGTTTCAATAATATTTAGTTTTCTATTTTTGTTTTGTTATTTTATATTTCCAATATTTTTATATTTAAGCTTTGATTCTACTATGATCATATGTGAGTAGATTTTCTTTGTCTTAGGATTGTAGGATTTTCAATGTTGGATCTCTAACAATTTCTACTTCTTTTTGTCATTGATGTTGATCTTTTAATCCAATCTTAGTAAGAATCATATTAATACTTAAATATCAAATAATATACCAAAAGTTAGATTTGATATGTGACCCCTAAGATTGGACAAGAAAAACAAATCATGAAAATAGATTTTGGTTCTTTTGAAATCATGAAAGATATGTTCTCTTAAAAGATTTTAATAATATATCAATCATGGAAGTAAGTTGGTTATTAGTTTAAAATACACTTTTGTTATTTGAAAGAAAAAATTAGTTATAATTATTTATCTGATTTTTAAGAGTGGAACACCCATAACTCATAGAATATTAGTTTTATCCATCATTGTGAAAACTACAAACCCAAGGCTTTATCCTTATTGTGAATTTTAAACCAAAAATCATTATCAACATTTACTTTTTTAGATAATCATCATAGTAAAGAGACATTGGCACTCAAAATAAAGTCCTTGTGAGAATGATAATTTTTACTATGCGACAATATCGTGCATTTGTGGTCTTTAAAGAATGTTGGCACTGATATGTTGGCACTGATCACATTGAAGCATAAAGCAATGCCCGTCTTTAAAGAATGTGGGCCAGTAGAAGGCTGCTTGAAGTATCTTTGTTGCAGTTTTTGAGGAACTAGTATGTTTGCCACATGTGGAGGAATGACAGTGACACATAATGCTTATCATTTCTTCTTTTGGGGCATATCTTCTGAAAACACCATCACCCCCTCTCTTAAAAAGCAGAGATTCAGGCCAATAATAATGTTTAAGATCCGAGAAAAACTTCTTCTTTTGTTGATAGTTCAAATATGGGGTAATATTCAACCTACTAGGTAATTCACAAAATCAACATACCATGGTGCTTATATTTGTGCAAGAGCAAACAATTGATCATTAGGAAATGAATCATCCAACATCAACACAAATATTTTTATACTAATTCACAATATAATTGTTGCTATTGATCCGTTGTCGCACACCAGTGAAATACAATTAATAAAATGTAAATAGAGGTAATAACTCGAATCGTTTCGTAAGGACTTATGATATAATAATAATAATAATAATATTAATAATAATTATAATAATAATAATAATAAATATAATAATAATAATAATAATAATAATAATAATAATAATTGAATTGAAAGTTGAAATTAAAAAGGGGTTTTTTAGATTTTTGATTTAATATATGAGCAAAATGATTAATCAACTTATTCGAGTTTCAGACCTATCACATATTCTATCAATGAGTAAAATTTCTAATTCAGGATTCTATTCTTATTTGACTATAGAATGGATCAAACAAGTGAAATCAATCCTATGTGAATTCGGTTTCTTTGATTGGATTAAGCATTACAATTATCAAAATATTATAATTAGATCATGCGTCGGAAAATTATAATTCAATTAAATTAGAAACCAAAATTAAAGTATATCAAATAAATTTAATTGAGCGTATTGAATTTCAATTTAAGCAATTAGAATATCAATATAATCAAATAAACAATAATAGAATTATGAATTCGAAATTGACAATGTAACCTGAATCTCAAGGTGTTGATGAAACTCTGAACTCGTGGATTAATCTTATAAAATTAGCTTTCCATCAAATTAAAATAAAAATTGTTTATTTCTTATAGCAATCTAAATCCTAATATTTTCATTTGTAGGAAAGAAACAAAACTGTCAATATATAGTACTTGATATTGGGCTTTAGGGTTTAAAAAATAAGTGACTTGCTATTTAAAATTATTACAAAAGTCCAGATTACAAAATATGCAATTTAGGCCCAGTAAAGTTTGGATTTGGTCTTTTCTTCCAACACAGAAGTTATAGCTCAGATTTTTAGCTTTCTAACGCCTACTCATATGCGCCAATCCGATATCCAGAGCTTAAGTTATGGTCTACAGAGTGAAGAAGAGTCAAAATGCAAATAATTAAATTATAATTCAAATTCAACCCAAAGTTTAGAAACAAGCTAAAAATATTATTCTTGAAACATATGCCCAAATTCTATGACCAGCTACATTTAGTCATCCTCTTACGCAATGAAAATAAACATTAGGTTATGAAAATCGTTCCTAGAGATCTGTTTAACATGGGTGACCAATCAAATGCTACAACTCAAGAAGAATATTTGGATAATCCATTTTATGATATTGGAAATATAAATGCATCAAATAATGAAAACCACCTCAATTGGGTTAGGGAAGATATTCCAGTAACAATAGTTGAGAAGCCTGCACATGTTATGAAGGAATTCAAAGACAAAAATGATTAAGACTTGGACGATGATTATGCTATTGATATGTATATTTTTATTTGTCCTTTTCAAAAAAAAAAAGTTCTATTGAGTTGTTTTTATATTCCTCTTACTGTTAGTATCTTGGTGCCATCATATTGGCTTATTTTTATTTTTAAATCGATATTAGTATATTGACAAAAACAATTTTGTTTATTGTCCTAATACTGATATTTTATTTATTTTTCTATAGAAAATGAATAAGGAAGCAAGTTTAAAACAAAAGATTAAAGCTCAAGGTGAGAGAAATACTTCCAAGTTTGAGCTACTTCAAGCAAGATCAAGCAATGAATTACTAAAGAGATTCAAAATCAAGCGTGAAAAGATAATGAGAGGCATTGGAGTAACTAATGAAGAAATGGGTGGAGCCAAAGAACCCATTCGCAAGCAAAACAATCCATCAACTAATAAGATTAGTTCCAAGGCTACAATGTTAGACAAGCAAATTCAAGGAGTCAAGCATCCTTCAATTAAGATTGCACCTCTAGCACAATTCAAGCTATCAAATTTTGCAGCAATTGATCAAATAAATATATCTTCAAATAAGGATCTTTGTTCAACCAAAAAAGAAGTTTGACAATGACAAGAATGTTTCAAATGAAGCATCAATGACTAACAATTAAGGATCAAGAAAAAATCAAGATCCAAAAGGTCCCATTATGAATCAAAGAAAATCACCCTTGCAGAATCAAAAAGCCAAAAAGGTGTGGAGAATGACGAAGTTCAATCACCAATGAGAAAGGCATCGAAAGAAAGTCAACAAAGTGCAACAATAAAAACTAAAAGAATGCCCTTGTGCAAATCAATGTTAATTGAAGATTTTCTTAAGGAAACTAATGAACTTGATGATGAAGAAGAGGTGGAAATGATATAGGAAGTGAAGAGGAAGAATATGTAATGGAGGAAGAGAATGAAGATGAAGATGATGAACGTAATGGTAATGATCAAATATTAATTTCTACTCATCTTTAGGATGTTATCTTATCTTATGTATATTTAATGTCAAAACCAGGGGACCAACTCAATTCTTGAATATACAGGGAAGAAAATTCCGTATAGAAGTCACCTTAGACAATGACGGAAAAGTGGTAGGACCTGATGACAAAGTTATAACTGACTTAGGGTATTTCCTTGGCACTATCGCAAGGATTCAACCTTTTGTCCCTTGATTTATACAAACTTTATGAAAGTGTACAAAAATCATGAGAAACGTATATGGCCTTATATTCAGGTATAAAAGTTTAATTTTCATATTTTATTTGATCATTAATTAGTTATCACATGTTGATCACAACAATATTTTTCATAGTAAATTTATCATTCTTGAGAAAAGAAAGAAAGTTGTTTTTTCTCGAATAAATGATGCGTGGAGGCGTTACAAATGTTATATCAAGAGGGCACATTTTTTGAAATACTCAACTTTGAAGGAAAAGTTAAAAAACATATTTGAAAGTATACCAGAACCTTATTTCAAGAAATTGTTGAAATATTGGAATAATAGTATTATCAAAGTAAGTTTGTACATATTTTGCATTACTTTTAGTCACTTTGTGTTATATAGAATCTTTTGCATATATTTAATACTTTATTTTTTTTCACTTACATTGTAGAACATTAGCAAGAAAAATATTGTCAATAAGGCTAAACAAAAGTTTATGCATCGAATAGGGCCAATAAATTTTGCTAGAATTTTTGCAAAAGAGGTGCAATATTTATTCTTATTTACGTGTGTTTGTTATATATAAATAACAAGTTATTCTAATAAGTTACAATTACCAAATTTAACAATAAAGCCTGCAAAGAAGGAAAATGGGGAGGAAGTCACCCAAGCTAAAATGTTTGTCATAACTCTTCAGCAAAGAAAATGAAAAATTGATGAAGAAACAGAGAATGCCATTGTATGTTTTTCTTCTCATTATATATTTTTAATGTCTAAATTTTCAAATTTTAACATTGATTTTTTTTTCCGTATCAGAAAAAACTTCAAGATTCAATTAAAAACTCTAGTGAGCCTCCTGACTAAGCCTTTCAAATATTGTTCAGCAAAGAAAAGCCTTGTTGAGTTCGTTGTTATGGAAGAACAGCTACACCAACAATGTTAAAAAAAAAATGAAGAGATTGCTAACATTAAGAAACATTATGAAGGTGAAATTAGTAGCATGAAGGAAAGGATGGAAGAATATGAGTCATTTACAAAGAAAAGGATGGAAGCATATGAGGAACTTCTCAAATGTGTGTTGAAGCAGCAAAACACAAGTTTAAGTGAAACTATTATTGATAACATAATGGGACATGCTTTAGGTATTGCAAATAGTGTGACACTCCATTTTTCTACATTAATCCATGTTCCTGAAAAGGTATAAGTATATTAATTTGTTGTACTTAACTATGAGATAATTAAGTTGACTTATTGCTATGATTAGGTATCTTGTAGACTTATAATTAAGTTGACTTATTGCTATGATTAGGTATCTTGTAGACTTATAAATTGTTGGTCTTTAGTACTTGTGATATGTTGCTAGTCTTTTCTTCCAATAGGTAATTTAACATACCTAAATACAGTAATTTTAGATAATGCATAGTTGATCTAGTCTAAAATTATCTATGACTAGTCACATAAAGCAACATTGGTAAAGATTAATTAGTTGTTGGTATTTAGATATAATTGATTTCTCATAGATTCAATATATATCAAACATTCTAAAATCATAGTTCCTTTGTGTTAAAACGTTAATTTTATGGTTGTAACACCCCGTTTTTCAAAGCGAAGGTGTATTTTTTTTTTTAAAGAAATTAAAATACAATAGAGAAATAAATAAGGTAAAACCTTTGGATAAATAATTAAGTCATTAAAATTTACAAGCAGCGGAAAAGTTTTTCAAAATATAAATCCAAAGCATGTCCTGATGTCAACAATAGTACAGGTACATCCTTCCAACTTAACATAAAGGTAGCCCAAAAGAAAGACATATTTGTTCTCAGTGACAACCTAATCTGATCATTCTATACATAACAAAAAACTATACGCCTTGAGTAATCTTCACGCGCCCCGTGAGATTCTCCTAACGTAGCTCCAATCAAGCACTCCCATCCACATTCCCATCCGGAGGGTACGAACCGGTGGGATCATCCTGACTCTCATCTGAGGGCAAAGCCCAGTTTTCCACAATAGTTGTAAAGGGTCACCAACCGAAATTAACAGTTAACACATAACATTTAAGTTTTTAAATGCACAAAATACCTTTTCAACTTAGTATGCACCTTAAAAGGATTTTCCATATGCTAAAAGTTCATACAATGCTTACCAAATGTAAATGAAATCAAATAGAGTTCTCAATCCATCGAGTAATACACAACTGAACAAAACATTGATAAATTAATTGAGCAATCGATTATCTAACTCAAAATAAGAATTTCCACTAAAACAATCGATTAGGAAATCGATTAAATGGATAATTGAGCCCCTGTATTAAAGCCAATCGATTTCTTGAAGGTTTTTAGTGAAGTTTGAATTCTAGGCTTAATTCAATCAACAGTTGATTGGGCAATTGATTGACAGCATAGCTGAGCCACTGACTTAATGCCAATCGATTGGGCAATCAACTGGGCAATCGATTGACAGCATTGCTGAGCCACTGACTTAATGCCAATCGATTGGGCAATCGATTGACAGCATAGCTGAGCCACTGACTTAATGCCAATCGATTGGGCAATCAACTGGGCAATCGATTGACAGCATTGCTGAGCCACTGACTTAATGCCAATCGATTGGACAATCGATTTCCCTGCATATTCTTCCAAAAATACATAAACTAACTCGATCACATTCATACACAAATCCACATCTTAACACTTAGCACTGATAACGCAATCGCTACAACAACATGAGTTTCGAAATAATATTGCAATCAAATATACTATCACCAAATTCCAAAACCTAACACTTAACACTTATAACACAATTACTACGATCTCATGAGTTTCGAAATGGTATTGCAATCAAACATGTTATCACCAAATTCCAAAGCATAACACTTAACACTCATAACACAATACTACAACATCATGAGTTTCGAAATAGTATTGCAATCAAACATGTTATCACCAAATTCCAAAACATAACACTTAACACTTATAACACAATTCCCACACGGACAAGATGAACCAACAATTCACAATTTAATAGGGTGTAGTCTCTCACGGACAAACACCTGAGTAGTCTCTCACGGACCAACACAATTCACCAGGGTGTAGTCTCTCACGGACAAACACCTGTGCAGTCTCTCACGGACAAACACAATTCACCGGGGTGTAGTCTCTCACGGACAAACACCTGTGCAGTCTCTCACGGACAAACACAATTCACCAGGGTGTAGTCTCTCACAGACAAACACCTGTGCAGTCTCTCACAGACAAACACCTGTGCAGTCTCTCACGGACAAACACAATTCACCAAGAAACGTTAGTCGTAAACGTACCACCTATCACGAGTCAGCACTGTTTACCAAGGTGCCACCTACCACGGGTCAGCACAACTTACCAAACGTAAATCGTAAACGTACCACCTATCACGGGTCAGTACAGTTTACCGAGGTGCCACCTATCACGGGTCAACATGATTTACCATAACAAACAATAAGTAACCAAGACATTAAGAGATTCCCCATTCTTAACGCCCAGTTAACTTAAACAATTTTCAAAATAACATTAAGTAACCAAGACATTAAGAGATTCTCCATTCTTAACGCCTAGTTAACTTAAACGATTTTCAAAACAACATTAAGTAAATGAGTCATTAAGAGATTCCCCATTCTTAATACTTATTTAACTTAAATGATTTTCAAAACAAATATTAAGTAAACGAGACATTAAGAGATTCCCCATTCTTAATTCTCATTTAACTTAAAAGATTTTCACAAACGAACACACATTAAGTAAACAAGACATTAAGAGATTCCCCATTCTTAATACTCGTTTAACTTAATGGTTTTCAAATTCCACACAATACAGACTCAAACATATTCACAAATTTATTACACTATTCACGCCAAAACACGACAATTCATTTCTCCACAAAATCATTTTCACGACGACATTAAGTAAACGCAGATATCAAGAGATTCCCCATTCTTAATACTCATTTAACTTAATGATTTTCACAACAACCTTAAGCAAACAGACATATGAAGAGATTCCCCATTCTTAATATACTTTTGACTTAAACGATTTCCACAACAAGACATTCAGTAAACAAGTCATTAAGAGATTCCCCATTCTTAATACTCATTTAACTGAATCGATTTTTCAAAAACAAACGTTAAGCAACCAAGACATTAAGAGATTCCCCATTCTTAACGCCCAGTTAACTTAAACGATTTTTAAACAACATTAAGTAAACAAGAAATTAAGAGATTCCCCATTCTTAATTCTCATTTGACTTAAACGATTTTCCAAAACATTAGTAAACAGAGATATTAAGAGATTCCCCATTCTTAATACTCTTTTAACTCAAAACGGTTTTCACAAACACACATTAAGTAAACAAGACATTAAGAGATTCCCCATTCTTAATACTCATTTAACTTAATGGTTTTCAAATTCCACGCAAAACAACTCAAACATATTATCAATCCACATCAAAACACATCAATTCATTTTTCCACAAAATCCAACCATACACATATCAAATTCCATCAATATCAATTAAGAACACGTCGAAACAACGAACACAAATCAACACAATCCACCACTCAAACACACAAGTTTCATTTACTGAAAATCATACATAAATGAGTTTTAAATTCATTTTCCACGATTCATTCATCAAGGTAACCAAAACGTAACTCTAAGATTTTACCCAAACAGCCTTAGATACATTTTCCCCAAATCAATACTCCAACCCTAACAAAATTCTTCTCCACACAACCACATATTAGGCCCTAAATGCAAACTAAAAGTTTGGAAGGAGCCCTTACCTTAACGTTAGCTTTAACGTCGATTTACGGCACCACGATCAAATCCGGTAAAAACTTTGCTCGCGACGTCGCTTCCAAAGTTGGCTCACTAGCACCGTAGTGTAGTGGTGAGCAACTTTCCCTTCTATCCCTTCGCGAAGCGAAGCTTGGATCCAGAAGAAACGGCGAGATTTGTGTTTGACGGTTTTGAAATCCCTAAACCGTTTTCCTTCGTTTTCGAATCAAAGAGGAAGAGTGAAGTTGAGAAATCCTTGTCCTATCACCCACTATCAATTTCGAACTCAAGGAAGTAAGGAAGAACGAAAATGGATGAAGATGGAGGAAGGAAGAAAAACGCACGCGAGGCAGGGGAGGAAGAAGATGGAATTTTCTGTTTTCTCTCCTTCTCTTTTCCTTTCTTCCTTTTTCTTTCCTTTCTATTTTCTTTTCTTTCTATTTCCTTCATTTCCTTTTCTTTATATATATATATATATTAATAATAATTAACAAATATCTCCAAATCTTTAGATATTTATTAAATTACCCCTTTACCCATAATGCATTTAAACTCTTCGCAAAATATTCACCGCGGTTAATTTAATTTATTTATCGACGAGTAATTCTAATCAGGCATCAAAATATCTCTTTGGTCATATAAACTCCAAAATATTAATAACTTGTCTAAAGAGCCTCCGAGTTCAAAACCAAAAATACACCAAATTACATAGAGTACACTTTAAAATTATGGGTCTAACAATGGTTGCGATAAAAATTTGTGATTCATTTTTTTTAATATTGTTGCTATAATTGTATATTTTATTGTTGCTATAATTGTATATTTTCTCTTTTATTTATATTAATATAATAACTTTTCAGGTTAGACTTGAAGATCATCACCAAGATATATGAAGCTAGTGGAATGTATTGAAGACTTGGTTGTTTTTTGGCAATGCAAATTTTGATTGTTGTATTAGGAATAAAAAACTTGGTTTTTTTTATCTAATCATGTATTGATTTTTTTTGGATATCTAGTAATATTTGTGTTACATTATTTTGATGAGACAATTGTTTTTCTTCGTAATATATACGTTAATTAAGACTTGATTATGTTTAACTCTTTTGTTCTATATTACGACTTGCTCTACTAGTAAACATAATTACTTGTTTAATAGGTGATAACTAATATAGTTAGAGGATACTTGTTCCTTATTTGTTATCATCAAAACATCAACTAGAGAATTACAATTAAAATTACTTTTGCACTAACAATCTCCCATTTTTTATGATGACAAATAACTATAAAATTAATGATCAATTTCCATCACACTCATGAAATTTATAAATCAATATTCTAGGATTCCTCCTAAATATGATAAACACGATTCTTTTAGAGTTTCAAACTTATTAAGTTATTTTATTTTAGATACACATGGAGGTACAACCAGTGGGAAAGTACATAGACAAAAACATAGAGCTATCATGAAAAAAGAATATCACAAGACATTTCCAATGATATTTATTAGGCTCTTAAGCCTTTGGTTTCGTATTAAGTATATTGATTCACATTTCACAATTCTCAAGATGTAACGCCTTTGAATTATTGTTCTTCTTAGGACTTTAAGCCTAATGGAAAAAACCATGTTTTTAGAGGGTGTTAAGCCTTTAAAAAAAAGGGTGAATTGCAAAACACTCTCATATATGCAAGTGCTAAGAAAAAAGACATTTAAATGCATATGCAACAAACATATGTAGATGATGCAGACCAAGAAGATGTAGATGATAAAGCAAACCAATGTAGATCACGCAACAAGCAATAAACAAATGATGCAACAAACAAAAATTAGATCAAATGCAAGCATACAATTAATTGTATTACTATATCTTAATATTTTCTCCCTCTTTGTCATTATCAAAATAGGGTGAAATTATAGAATTTACAACAAGCAATAATGCACAAAAAATAGCACACACGAGAAAATAAATTAAAGACCATCTCACATCATACATATAATTAACATGAAGAAATTGCTCAAAAGAGACAAGAAGGAACATACTAAAGGAGGGGTAACATTTCGTTAAGACGAGGATACAAGAAGGCAAAATAAAAGAAAAAAATTTAAAATATATTGTTACATTTGTAAGGGGAAAATTTCCAAATTGTTACATTTGTGAATCCCCTTGCATAATCCTTCTTGTTGATCATAACTCACAAATGTAACAATTTCAAGATTTTAGAAATTTCACCACTAAGGTTAAACAGTTCATGTTTTACGAAAATTCTAAATTATTTATGAGAGTACAATGTAATAAGAGAATCATATAGAAACATGGATACTTAATAAAGGATGAGATATAGAACGGAGTTTTCCTTGAAGTTTTCAGGTTTAAAACCTTTTTGGATGAAAAAGGGTTTTAGAAAAGAAAACAAAGGTTTTTAAGGAGAAGGAAGTTTGTGAAAAACACTAGGAAGAAGAGAAATTTAAATAAGCGTAGAAATAAAGAGATCAAAGCTTAGGTTTTAATAAAAGTAACCAAAGAAAAATTATCAAAGAGAACACATGGGATACGAACTAGGAGAAAACAACACAAACCAAGACATAAGAGACTACATAGACACAAGATAAGACAAACAAGAAAACTTAAGCATATGAAACAAAAGCATATAAGGTAAGACAAACAAGTGCCCATAAAATAATGAAATAAAATGAAAAGTACCTGACCGATGATAGTTGAGGGTAATTTAGAAAATATGTCATTTCACTTATCTTACCATAAGTGGTCAAACATTACTTTTAGATGGTCTTATAGCTATATGTGAGTTAGCCTGGTTCTAATAATTATTTCTTCTAAATCAACAAATGCAATCCTTTATTTTAGTCCTTTGATTTTGTTGAGTGAATCTTAGATGAAGAATCAAGTATGTTATGCACTAGAGGGAAGTATATTCTCCTTGAGAAGACATATGAATGACTTTAGACCTTGCAGTCAGAGGATTGCCAAGATAGTTCTTTTTAGGCTTTGATATCCCCACGAGTTTGATCAGAAGGTAATTTATTTAAAAAAAATTATTGTACAAAGTTCCCTAGTTGGAGAGATCAAAAGATGACATTCCATGAGAGTTTTGGTCCTCTTGCATTTCAAGCTTCCTTGAGGATAATCTTGTTTCAACCATTATACTTAGTCTTTATTCTTCTTCTTAGATTATGATGATTATATGATTGATTATGTTTGATCTATACATTTTAAGGATTCTTGGTTTAATCAAGGATGCTTGAGTGTATCCTCCAACCTTTGTTTTGATGATGATCCTCTACTTGTTGCCATTTAACCTTCCAAATTTATGTTGTTAGGTGAAAGGTTGTACTGCTAACCATTTATGCTAACGAGTTACCCGACCATTTCAATATATATCCTGGATCATTGAAGTTTTTGGAAAACTTCTCCCTATTTGGTTAGTTTCATTATTGATATCCATTATAATGTTTCCATTACTTTGCACTAACAATTCAGTTGCATCAATTAATAGAAGCATAGAAGTTTTGTCTAGTTTTCCATTGAAGAGATTCAAGAATCAAAACTAGAGGTCATAATAAGATTGGAGAATATTTCAAAACAAATTTAAACATATCTTAGAAGAAGACACAAATGGGAGTTTCAACCTGCTGTTAAAAGCTAATCACACGAAGAAGTATTTCCTTAGATAGTTATGATCTAAGATAGTATTTCTCATATAGATGTCACTTTGAGATGTTTTCTCATTGAAAGGATGTTACGTATCAAGTCCTATATCAATTCAAGTGCATAAAAATACATTGACCGATTTACATAAATTCCAATAACTCTCTATTGAGAGTATTTTCCATTCATACTTTTCGTTTGATATATTCTTGGATTTTTTCAGAATTTCTTCTTAACACGTTTCCTTTTTCCATTCTCTCTCACTCTTGATTGACTGGACGGTTTCTTTTTAAATACAAAGAAGAAGTCTTCGTTGAGAATATTACCATTGGATATCTTCAATTACCATTTAAGGCAGATCAATCTTTAAGACATATACATATATATCTTCATAATTGATTTTTGCATCTTCAATTAAGAGGCACATCTCAGGAGATGTCATCAAAGGATATCACAAAGACTTTCAAATAACTAGTAGATTTAAGATGTTGAGCAGTGGATAAACATATTTGTCTTCTTTAGAGGGTTGACTTTTCAAAGTGTTGACTTTATATTAGATTTAGATGATAGATTGCTTATCAAAGTTATCAGAGGCAGACAATCATTTTTCTTGGCACACTTATCAAAGGCAGACAATCATTTTTCTTAACACACTTATTAAAGGTAATGCTTTGATTCGAACTTCATATCGCAATACTTTTTACTGCTAGATTACGAATTGCTCTAATATCCTTTGTGTTTAGAAACACTTAGATTATTATTTATAACTTAGTTATAATTTATGCTACCTTAAAATAGAGAGTCATTAATATAGATCTTTGGCTTCTAACTTATTTTGCACAGCAAACATAGTTGACTTGTAGGTTTTCAAGTTGGAAGTTGAGAAGGCTTGACTTGTTGGTTTAAAGTGTTGTAGTGCCTCAACGATCTGTAGGTTCCAGGATGGAAGTTGAGATGATTGACTTGTAGGGTCAAGTGCTATAATTCAGGTTCAAATTAGTGGATATGTCATTCTACGTGAGGGGAATGGACATAGTTGCCATATTGGTAGTGATCCAATATAAATCTTGGTGTTGCATCATTTGCCCTATTACTTTGTTTTATTGTTGCCTATGATCTGTTTATTTGTTCTAAGTATCCCAAATCAGAATTTTGAAAAGAAATTTTTAATAAAGCAAAACACATTTCAACCCCCGTTCTCGTGTTTTTGCACCTTCAGGTTATTCATGCTCCAATTTATACGAGTCAAGATGTATTAGACTCAGACTCATTGTTTGATTAGTCTTGTAGCACACCTTGTGCTTCAAGATTAGTTTATGAATTCTTTACATATTTTGGCCAATAAAAACACTTGTTTGGTTAAATTAATTAGGCCTATAATTCAGGTTCAAATTAGTGGATATGGCATTCTACGTGAGGGGAATGGACATAGTTGCCATATTGGTAGTGATCCAATATAAATCTTGGTGTTGCATCATTTGCCCTATTACTTTGTTTTATTGTTGCCTATGATCTGTTTATTTGTTCTAAGTATCCCAAATCAGAATTTTGAAAAGAAATTTTTAATAAAGCAAAACACATTTCAACCCCCGTTCTTGTGTTTTTGCACCTTCAGGTTATTCATGCTCCAATTTATACGAGTCAAGATGTATTAGACTCAGACTCATTGTTTGATTAGTCTTGTAGCACACCTTGTGCTTCCAGATTAGTTTATGAATTCTTTACATATTTTGGCCAATAAAAACACTTGTTTGGTTAAATTAATTAGGCCTATAATTCAAGTTCAAATTAGTGGATATGTCATTCTACGTGAGGGGAATGGACATAGTCGCCATATTGGTAGTGATCCAATATAAATCTTGGTGTTGCATCATTTGTCCTATTACTTTGTTTTATTGTTGCCTATGATCTGTTTATTTGTTCTAAGTATCCCAAATCAGAATTTTGAAAAGAAATTTTTAATAAAGCAAAACACATTTCAACCCCCGTTCTTGTGTTTTTGCACCTTCAGGTTATTCATGCTCCAATTTATACGAGTCAAGATGTATTAGACTCAGACTCATTGTTTGATTAGTCTTGTAGCACACCTTGTGCTTCAAGATTAGTTTATGAATTCTTTACATATTTTGGCCAATAAAAACACTTGTTTGGTTAAATTAATTAGGCCTATAATTCAGGTTCAAATTAGTGGATATGTCATTCTACGTGAGGGGAATGGACATAGTCGCCATATTGGTAGTGATCCAATATAAATCTTGGTGTTGCATCATTTGCCCTATTACTTTGTTTTATTGTTGCCTATGATCTGTTTATTTGTTCTAAGTATCCCAAATCAGAATTTTGAAAAGAAATTTTTAATAAAGCAAAACACATTTCAACCCCCGTTCTTGTGTTTTTGCACCTTCAGGTTATTCATGCTCCAATTTATACGAGTCAAGATGTATTAGGCTCAGACTCATTGTTTGATTAGTCTTGTAGCACACCTTGTGCTTCAAGATTAGTTTATGAATTCTTTACATATTTTGGCCAATAAAAACACTTGTTTGGTTAAATTAATTAGGCCTAAATATTTGATTTGTCCTGATAAGTTCGAGTCTTTCTCATTTTTGTCTCTATAAGATTTTTTTTCAATTTAAACCATGTATGTTCAATTTGGTTTTAAAATCATCCATTACGATAGTTGCCGTTAAAAAAGACTTATGTGGCAAACAAATGAGGGACGTTTCACAAGAATAAATTAAAAAAATGAGAAAAATGAAAAAAATAAATAAACTTAAGTAATTAAATTGATTAAAAAAGAAATGAAGGAAAATTGAAGGTGTTATATTTTAGTCCCTCCATCCAAAATCAGAAATAAATTTGGGGATTAGGGTGTTCTCCTTCTCTCTCTATCATCACATCACCATTACTAGATCACTAAGATCGCATCACCATCTTCGAATCACCATCATCGAATCACCATCTTCGAATCATCATCGTCGCATCACCACCATCTTCCAATCTTCATCTGCTTCTTCGACCAACCATGGCGTAATCTTTGTTAGCAACAAACTCAACTCGTTTTCAATTTCCTAAATGTGGGTGTAAGAAAGAAATGTGTATATTCATCTCTAATACTGAAGAGAACCCTAAATGCTGATGTTGGAGATGTCCTCATTTGAGATTGAGATGTGAGTAATTTTTCTTAAATCTATTATTTTTATGTTGATTCTTTATAGTTATATATAGTTTTAATTTACTAAGTTAAATGTTAAAGTTTTTGTTTTTGTTTGTAGATCTCTTATAGTTGTCAATTTTTTGTTGGTAATGCGATGATGGTGATTCAATGTTGGTGATCTGGTGATGGTGATGTAATGATAGAGAAATAAGGAGAGAACCCTAATCCCCAAACTTATTTTTGATTTTGGATGGAGGGACTAAAACATAATAAGTTCAACTTTCCTTCATTTATTTTTAATTTATTTCTTTAGCACATAAGCTTTTTTTTAACAACAACTAATAGCAGAGATAATTCTAAAATTAAATTGAACTTATAGGATTTAAATTAAAAAAAAAAAAAAGCCTTACAAGAACGAAAGTAAAAAATGTGCAAACTTACACGAACAAGTCAAATATTTAAGCCAATTAATTATGTATACTATAACTTATAAGAATGAATGAATCACTAGTGTTTATTTCTCTAATTATTGTAGTTAAATTTATTTATTAATATGTTATAGCTAATATGTAGTGGAGAAGTAGCAAGTAACTTAATTATGAAATATAAAAAAAATTAATTAAAAAAGATTGATGTACACATCACTTACTTTAAATCTATTTTTGTTTATTTTTGATTTTGTACAGAGTATTTCATAAGAATTTTTCAACTAAATTTTGTGCACCTCTACGAGCACTAGTCCCAAACAATGCACATAAAAAAACAATCCTTGTACTAAAATAATTCTTCTTATTATAGAAGTGTCAAATTCAACATATTTTTGACCATTCAGTGGAGATAATAGTGTAAATATATCTTCCTCTGTTATTCTTTTTTGTTTCTTTATATTTTTCCATTGAACCATAGTATCCATTGAATTAAGTCAGGCTTTTAATCTATTGTCTTTTAGAGCTTCTCCTTTCATCCCGTTAAATTTTAAAATTTTCTTAAATTTTATTATTTCTCTTCTAAGTTTAACTCTCTCGTGATTAACTAATTTACATGGAATTTGTTTAGATTGAATTTAGATGTAAACACCAATTTATAATTTTTTAAGATCGTTTACACTTTTAGAATCCATAATCTAAAGACGTAAATATTAATTTAAAAATTTATAATACCTCTAAATTAACTTAGAAGTGTAAAAAAAATTTCAAATTGGTATTTACATTTTTTGATCGGTCATCCTGGAAAATTCCCATCCAAATTAATTAGTCTCAATAGGATTAAAATCAATAAAAAAAATTGAAATTTAAAATATTTTGAAAATATACGGATGCGGCAGCAGCAAACTCTTTATTTGAATATATTACAATGGCCTAATTTCATTTATTTGAGAACAAGTTGGGCCCAATTGATCTATCTTAACATTTGCTACCCCCAAATTAAAACAAAATCATGTGTCTACGATACTGATGAGTCATGAGTAACAAGTTGGGGACAAAACTAGCCTACAATATTGACAATTCAAAAGTAGGAGTAGATAGTGAAAGCAACAACATCACTAGCAATCATACGTTGGAATGAAGACTTTGAGGCAGTTCCGTTTCTAATTTATTTTTCATTTTACTTGCTTCTTTAATCCCACCATAAAAGTATGACACAAAGCCCCAAAGTGAGAGCACTAAAGCAACCCCTTTTTCTGCATGGAAATTCTCTTTGTAGACAATAACAGCCAAAATTTCTGGAAGAAACGCAGCAATTATAATTCCAGACAACAATGAAGAAGCACAAAAGATAACACCAATTGCTCCTAAGAAAAAAAACTGCCACATTATTGCACTACACACTAGTACAACATAATACTTTGTTTCCCCAAGATTAAATTCCCTTGCTTCCCTTGGAATCACCTGCTAAATTGCAATAAATATTCAGTAAATGCTATGAATTTTGAAAAAAAAAAAAAATTATACGAGAGCAAGAGAAACCTTAAATCGTTGTCTATAATCATCCCAAGAATGCAAAACAAAGTAGCAAAGAAACACATAACAAACTGAATCTCCATAACAAGAGAATAAGTAACAACTTGTTTAGTCTTTTTGTAAACCAATTCTATCAACGGCAAAACAAATCCATACAAAGCAGCAGAACTCAATATCATAACAAAACCAATCACATACTCTCCTCTCGACTCACGATCCCCACCACCACCGTTAGATCTCACTGCCAAAACAACACTTCCTAACGTCAACAACACGATACAGTTAACGGAGTACGCCGTGAACTTATGCCTCACAAGAACAAAAGCGAATACTGCAGTGAAAGCGAGATGCGATGACTGAATTAGTGAAGAAGTTGAAACTGGAAGACGCGCTATGCCACACGCGTAGAGGTAATCGTCGAGACCGGTCAGGATTCCGATGAAGGCGGAGAACAAGAATAAAGGTGGTTTCATAGAGATGAAGTTACGGTTACGGTTACTGTTACTGTTACCGTTACAGTTACGGTGATGGTAACGGTGGTGGATGTGTGAGATGGTTAAGGGTAAGAGAATTATGGGAAAGCCAGATGTTTCGAGGAAGCTTGAGAGCCACGCGCGTTTCCCGCCGTGGATGAAGTATAGACGCATTACAAGTGGGCCACCACATGTGCCTATGGCTAAGAGGATTGAGTTTATAACTAGAAGTAGTTTCTTTATGTTTCTTCTTTTGCTTTCTTCATCTTCTTCTTTGTTTATTCCTTCCACCATGGCTAGTTTGGTTAGTTAGTTATTTGCTAGATTTTTTTTTTTCTTCTTGTTTTTCTATGTGTATGTAAGAAGGATATGATGTGAAGTGTTGACTTGTTAAAAGATTCAGAGAATTTTTGTAGGGTGTCTACTTTTATTATTTTCTGTTTTTTATTTTAAAAGTAGAAAATAATATAAAAATATTTTTTATTTTGATTCATCCAATGTTTTTGATGTTGTAATATTTAAATAAACAAAGCCCAATTGAAAACATGAAGAATTATAGATTGTTAAGACTACATTTTTCTAAAAATCAAAAGGTTAAAATAAAAAAACATAAGCCAATTGAAAATAAAAAAAATAATCATTTTATTTGTTGTAAAAAATAAACATAACGCAAAATCTTACATTGCACTATATTTTGTTTTTGCTCTCTCGACTCTTTATTATAATTAAAATACAATTTTATCTTTTATTTTTCTTTTTACAGTTTTAGTTTTATATTTTTATTAGTGATGATAACATTGTAGTCAAATGTTATGACATAAAAAAGAACTAGCTTAGCTTAATTAATAAATCACGATAATATAAGTAAAATCAAGTAACCACTACAAAAAAGTTGCCATGTAGATACGAACATTTTCTGTGATGGTTAATTAAGACCGTAGGTATAGGTGACATATACCTTAAGTTTTGCAATGACCGTACGAAGAAGGTTTTCATCTAGTTTATTTGGATATTTTTTGATTTTTTTTCTCCTTGAAGCTGTTGGAAGTGGTTCTTCTTGCAAACTTTATTGTTTGGATTCTGTGATATATTAGTTGGGTTATATGAGAAGGAGATGGATTGTGCTTATAGTTATAGATTATTGCTATATCACATTTTTTATTATTATTTAGTTTGATGTTTATTATTTTGCTGAACAGAAAATGTTATCTCAAATTTTCTGAACAGATATTGTTGAAGAATACTTTCCTGGATGTGTATTATTTTACTTTGATATTTGCTCTAGTTTGTTTCATTTTGTATTAAATACAAACAAATATATTTTATGTTTTTTCGTATGACTTGTAAAAACTAAACGTTTTCATACAATTATGTAACGTACGATATGTTCTGGCAGTTGGTTGGAAAAATTCTTACTAGTGCACAAGAAAAACAAACACGGATAAACTTGATTGGGAAGGATTCCCTCTCTTCTCATGTTAATCATGTAACGTCAACTAAGAGTGAAAAGGATATTGAATAACGAGAGAATGATTATATCAAATTAACTAACTAATAATTAAATAGCATGTTCAATTATTCTTAGAATTGAGTCTCCATAAACTCGCTAATATATAAAATAAAATAAAGGAAATTAGTACTACTTTTTAGTATAAAATAAAATAAAGCAATTTTTACTCGTTTCATAGGTATTGTGATTAGAAGACATCAATATGTTCCCATTGGTTCCAAGTCATAGAAAGACATACCAACGAGTTTCAAAGGAGATATGTTGAAATTAATAGAAGTATTATTATAGTACGTTTAAATTATTTTTATGTCAAAAGTTGTAATATAACTTTTATTTATTTATTTATTTAACATCTCTCATTGTGTAGAGCAAATTTGAGTTTGTTCTTCATATAAATGACTCAACAAGAGAAATGGGCAAGTTTCTTAAATCTAAAAAATCAAAAATTTAAGTGTCTTAGAGTGAAGAGTCACGTGATAAAGTTAATCATATGAAAAGTTTGTTAGAAAATATTATGACCTTAATTCAAAATCAAATTTTTGAAGAATATGTGAATGGCATAATCCAAACTGCATGATAGGTATATAATTTTTTCATTGATCTTCAAATGTAATATACCATTTGATTTGTAGGTTCAGTACTTATCTTATTCATATTTAATATATATCTTCTATTTCGTGATAGATTTCCGATGCTTCTAGTGCTCCTAATCATTTGAATTCCCCTAGTTCGGACAACAACGAAGATAATGAAAATGGTATTTAGTTTTTCTTTTAATCCCACAAAAATTATTATTTTCTTTATTTTTTTATGTTTGAATAGTGTATTTTTGTTTAATGTTTTATTATTGCTTGTAGGTGAAGATTGAAAGCTATTTTGCTGATGAAGATGAAGTTTTGGAAATTAGGTTATTTTGTTGAAGATTAAGAGCTATTTTGAAGATGAAGTTTTGGCAATTAGGTTATTTTGTAGAAGATTAAAAGCTATTTTCTTGATGAAGATGAAGTTTCTTTTATTGCTTGGACATGATTTCTTTAAATTTTTTTAGATTAATGTTATATAAGACTTGTTATTTTAGTAAGACAATTTTTTAAGATTAGTAAATACTTTAAAGTACTCTCATTTAAAAATTATTTATCTGTTATCAACATCATATATATTTGTTAAGAATTTACTTTTATTTTATTTTGATTCATATATATAATTAAGAACATTTCATTCATTTTAGGGGGCATTTTGAAAAACAATAGAATTTTTAGTTATCCAAATAGTCCAACAAGCGACTATATAAATATTTCCCTTTTCACCAATGGTCAAGAGTTTGAATCAATGAGTCAAATTGGTTAAAAAGAAATTAGTTTGATGAGTATAGCCAAAGTGGACCCATATACGGTGAATATTAGGATAATCACAGTGGATGTGAAAGATGGATTCATGATCAATATTTGCAAACAAGCGACATTAGTTGTCATGTGGTTATGTGGTGGTTCACTCGAAATTCCTTTATAGGTAGAACATCATGAAGTGTTTGCAAAGTGGAGAAACACATGTTCTAAGGGATGTTTTAATTTCCAAACCCACATTCCAACTTTCATCACGTAGGACTGTACGGGTCAAATGAGCATGAACCACTCACAATTATGATTGTAGTGGGGGAATGACCCCAAATGAGCATATCAGGGTAGTCCGGGTCAATGTAGATGCCCATGAGTGAAGCTTGGATATCACAGGGAAGACTTGTGGCACAATGTTGGAATTTTCAAGAACCACTCACAAGTTATACATTCTAGAAAGTATATTTTTTTCATTCTTGTGGCTTGGATATTTTTCAAGTTATACATTCTAGAATTTGTTTCGAGACAATTCTAAAACGAATTTTGTTTACTTGCATGTGAAAGTTAATTTTGGTAAACACATGAGAGAATTTTGGTAAGATTGAACGAAGATGAAGTTAATTTTGAAGGATAAGTGTTGAATGAATTGTTTTTAATTTCTAGTTGGTTGTTAATGGATGAAAGTGATTTTTGGTAAAATAGTGTGTTTGCGGATAAGTTTATGATTTCCTAATAATGGAGATAGATTGACAATAAAGTTTGTGGTGATGTTTGAAAATCCAAATATGAATCCTTGAAAGTTCTATTACTTTGTAGACAAACAATATATTAAGTTTGGGGTTATGATGAACCTTCACCGGTCATTATTTTTAGAGTTATTTTGAGTCAATTGTTTAGTTTAATTTTTTCAATTAAATGTTTGGTTTATAGTTATTTTGAATAAATGGTTCTTCCGATTAAATAAGGTGTTTATGCTTTTATGTTCCTAATTAAACAACTAATTTGTGTAGTTTTGTATTGTTTCATTGGTTGAACGTAGTGTTGAATTTTGGTGAAAAAACAATATGACCATTGTACAATATTTTAATCATATATAGAGTTGTGGATTTCCAAATGAAGTGAAATCTATTAAAAATGAAAGATACAAATTTCGTGCAAACACCGAAACCCAATTTGACATCAAAAAGGGTGAAATGTGGAGGTCAAATTTGAAAGAGAAATTTAAGAACAAACTTGTTTATTTAACGTTGTAGGCATTGCGCCCATGGCAGCACATTGCATCTAACCATGTGCTATGTAACACTTAGTCATTTTATATTTTACCTTATTAGGAGTGGATATAATCGTTGATGATATTATTTTAATTTTCGGCAATAATAATAATAATAATAATAATAATAATAATAATAAAACCCGTTAAAAATAAATGGCTTATGTGGAAATGTCACGGTACCTCGGCTTAACTTTCCCCACTCTTCCCCACTCTGGCTTATTTTACATTTCTACTGATAAAAAAGAAAAAAAATAAAAGGGACGTCGGACATCCAAAATCGCTATGCTATATAGAAAAAAAGAGTTTAAGAGAGAAAAAGGAAGGAATTCAAGAAGGAGTTAGTGATTCATCCCATCAAGGGTAGCACAATTGGAGCAAAGACCGCTGCGTGAGAATTCTAATAACGACACTCATATCAGTAAGGGCATCACTCCAATTATATATTTATACGTATGATTGTATTTATCTTGGAGTATATGATTGTATTTATTTTGGAATGTATAATTGTATTTATTTTAGAAATTGTGAGATAAAATATATACTATGTTGAAATGCTTTTATCAAATTTTGAAAAATAAATATGGTGTGACATGTTATATTCATGGTAATGTTGAACATATACAAAGTATGGAAAATAAATATTATGTGATATGTTGTTATAATGGTTTTGTTGAATATATTTAAAGTGTAAGAAATAAATGTAATGCGATACGTTGTTATAATGGTTGTATTGAACATATTCAAGGTGTGAATAATAAACGTCATATGTGAAATGTCATTAATAGGTTAGTATCACATTATATTAATGATTTATTAAAGGGTCCACATTCATGCATTCATATTCTTGCATTCATTCATAGTCGTGTGGTGGAGCGTTCATAAATGGTTGGAACCCACATATCCTTACGGGGATTTTGAGTTGGTGGTGTTGCTTGGAAGGACCCACTAAGCCCTTGCGGGAGAGGCGATATTCTGGAATCATTACATTGACATATAGATTAAGTCATAAGGTTTGTTTGAGTATGCATTGAATTAAATGTGATTAGTGCTTTATAAAGATAAATGATACATTGTACCTCCTAATAATTGGTTGAAATAATGTTATTAATGATATATATATTATACTCATAAATTTGTATACGATTGTATGTGTTCGTTTGGATGAGACAATGTTAATAATGAATGACAATGTTAATAATGAATGTTAGTAATGACGTAGATATTATACCATGAATGTATGTATCTATTGGTAATTTTGAGGTGAATTATTATGTGATATTGTACTTATTTTATTACTGTACCTCTTAATTGTTTGGGTGAATTAATATTATTAATGATGTAGATATCGTGGTATTCTATTGTAAAGTTGTTTGTATGGATTAATAGATATTATAATATTATATTTGTATTTTCAATGTGCCTTCTGGTTGTCGGGTGAATTAATGTTATTATATCATTAGTTGTTCCTGCTTGTTATTTTGAGTGAATTAACATGATATATTGTTATGATTATTATACCCCTTAGTTATTAATGATGTAGATGTCTTACTATTGTATGGATTAATTATTATTATTATTATTAATTATAAAAATATCATAATATTATATTTGTATTTTCAGTGTACCTCCTGGTTGTTGTTTGGATGAACTAATGTTATTAATTATGTAAACATTGTACTGTTATCTTTTAATTGTTACTGTATACGTGGCAATTTGAATGAAATAATGCCAATAATTATGTAGGTATTGTACTCCTTTATTTTTATTTATTTATCGGTAAGTATTTTGGAGATGACCCTTACTTTTGGACAGATGACATTCCTAATCTACTTGCACAATCGGAAAAGTTTTCAGAAGAATAGATGGAATATCCAATTTAATCCTAGGAGTAGTAGTGGTCAGCTTTAGGAAATTTATTTATGTTGAACTCTAGTCTATGCCAATTATCATTTTGTTACTACATTTCTGAACCTTATAATTTGAGTATTAAGTATCTAATGGAGATATTGATGGATTTTAAATTAATAATGGATTATTTGTTTGTTTGTTTGAAATTACATGGGAAATTATATATTTTATTTGAAATAAAATATAAAAAAAATAGGATGTTACACGCTATAATGCATTTGGTGGCACAATTTTCTGTCTAGAGCATAGAAATGTGCTTGCACACATTCACAATCCATATTTTGCAAAGATTTTGACCTAGAAGACAATGCAAATAACATTGGACACATCTTGAAGGTTAGGAACTTGAAGATTTCACTCTTGGAAGTAAGAAATGAAGATTCATTCCATCTTTCTTACGTGTAATTTCATCTTCATTGTTACGCTGTTATTAATCATGAACTAATTCTCCCATTGATTAAGGATTAGATGAACTTTCTTGAATATATGTAATTTTGGTTTTCTTATGTTATTTATGCAATTACAAAGTATTTGATTATTCATATATTTTTTCTCCTAATGATTTTCTATGCTAGATCACCATATAATTGAACCTAGGAATTAATTCATTATTGGGAAGTAGGTTATATAAATCAGAACCAAAATGTATTTTCATGTTTCAATATTTTTATAGGAATATAAAATATTAACATGTGCCTAAGAAATTAATGGTTATACATGCTTTAAGAAATAAACCTAAACGCCTAAGGAATTGGGGTTCGTTGTTAGAAAAAAGGATTTTGAGTCAAGAAATTGGTTTTAGTCTTGTTTGTTAATTTGACATAATCAAATAAGTTAGATTGTTAAAATAGTGAATCAATAATTACATAGTAAAAAAAAGGTGATTTGAATCCCCTAATTTTTTTAACTTATTGAGTTATCCTTATTTAATTTTACGTTCGCCCGAAAATATCAACCATCTTTAAATTATTTGTCACCTACTTTTTTATGATTTTGTTGCATTTCTGAATTAATAACAATTCCCGTGGAGTGGTTTTTATGTATCACTTTATTACTTGAACGATTTGGTTGACTTGCCAAAGAGTTGTCAGTCTATAATTTTTAATAGACTTTAGTTCATGATCTTCTTTATCATAAATCACATATAGTGCTAAATTATATGCAAAATTATTGTCAATATTGACTTTATTCTCGTTCCATCCTATTCCATTTTTGTTATAATTTATTGGGATGTCTTTATTTTCACAAATTTCATATACATAGTTAGTTTTTATGGAACTGAAAAATTATGCAAAGTACTCTTTTGAAATTTTTATATTCTCACTTGAGTCATCTTGTGTTTTCGCTCATTTTCTTTATTTGAGAATTTTTGTCCTTAGAACTGACTTGCCTACCACAATCAAGTGTAGTTGAGACTCATTTGCAATATTAGATTCCCGATAGGGTCATTCATTTTGGTTGGAGCATTAAGAGCTGATAATCGGTTTCATAAAATTTGTATGAGGATCAAGGTAAAATAATAATATATTTCAATAATAATTTTTTGTTGATTATTGTCTCCCCTTAATATTGGGAATACTAAATGATAATCAATAAACTCATTTGAAAGCAAGTCTCTAATTTGTTTGCTCAATATACTCTATAACAATGGAGGATTTATATCCAATATGTATTCTCAATATTCTTTTATGCCACATCTTAGTGCATTATATTGGGTATTAACCCAGCATTGGTTATAACTTAAGAAGAGAACTTAGATGCCATTATCCGTTAGTTTGATGCGAATCAATATCTCGACATATGACATATTCCCAAGTTAAAAATTGTAAGGTACAATCTTATAAGTATTTATCTTAAAATAAACATTAGACGTCTAATCAATAATTCTCCAATTTAAGAAAAATGACCTCTTAGTCAAATTAGTTAATACAAAAATCTCATAAACTTTTAGGTATGAGTTGATAACAAATATACTTCAGTGTATTGATCCATAAATGGGAGTGACTCATTTTCTTACATTATCTACTTCCTTTGAAAACTAGTATTGCATAGAAGTTATTAGATTTAAAGAATCTTGCGACTCTTCAACACATATCGATATAATTTTTTTAACTAATTTTTTCGCAACATTTTAGATTCGAGACGATAGAACATGTCTTGCCATCAATAAATTTATTATAATAAATTAAAATAAAACCCAAAGTTCTATTTGCGACATGTCATTTTCATCAATGTCACATCTTTTAATATTTGTCATCTCACAAAAATTCAGATGTAGCACCTTCCTAAACACACTATTGTTTCTATAATCTACTTCCATTCTATTTTTTTTTTCCAATATGTAACACAAACATGTTCATTTGTCCATGCAAATACAATTATTTAATATTTCATACAATTTCAGCTTAATCACTAATTGACTCATCAATATACTTAAAAAACTCTAATTATCCATCTAAACTCTCATTTCAATAACTCAAACAAAAAATTCAAACATCAAATATCAACAAAACATCACAATGCAAGTCGACTACATACACACATCAAGATCTAACTTCTATTTTTCAACCACTCTCTTGCACATTCTCACTTCAAGCAATGATAACGTCATTAAGAAATGCAACCAATCTACAACTATTTATGTGACACACACTCTTAGTTCACATATACTTCAATAATATTATTTTTCTATTGTCAATTATTATTCAAGATCATATATAACAATTATTGGATAGGAAGTGCGTTTTTTTTTTTTTCTATGTTGAATGAGTCTCTTATATCATTTTTTTCTTTTTATAATTAAAAGAACAAAAATCATAATAAAAAAAATGAACAATATGAAATATTTGGAAATTAATAACATCTAACTATGTCATTATTCACTCGAAATTTTTTATGTCTTAAACTTTCACAATTTTTTCTTGCCTTTAGTTTTTTCAACCAACTCTTAAAGTTTTTTGACCGTGTCAAATAATTATTTGAAAATTTCATTTCACATTCTAATTATTTATAAGAAACAATAGTTAAAGTAAATAAAATCTTTAACTAACATTTTTATTTTGTAAAAAATACTATTATTATTTAAGATTTTTGAACCTTAAGAAATTTATATTTTTCTTTGTAATATTTTTTTTCTCATATATATCACCTATATTTGCATACAAAGAATTGTTTTAATATTTTAAATTTAACAAACTACTACTCACTAATGAATTTATAATAAATCGCAAGGCGCACAATATTATTTAGTGCATGATTAGATTGACGATAAGAATGATAGAATGACGATGAGTATACAAAATTGAAAACGTGAAAAAGTACATAACTTATAAATCTAATGTTTCATAATTAATATAAATTATATAAAATGAAGAAACAGTTTAGCTAAATATAAAACTTTAACAATAAAGAAATTTATAACTATTTAACAAATATATTATTAGAAGGAACACTTCAATGAAACCAAAAATCTTAAATAAATCAATTCTACATTTAAAAAATATGAATGACAATAATTGCTTATTTGAAGTTGTAAAACCTAATAAATAGTTTCACATTTCAATATGATTTGCATGAATTGTATTAGTCAACAATGTTTTACTCTTTCTTTTGTACTAAAGCAAACCTAGCATATATAACATTATTAAAAAATATATTATCTTTAGGTATACATAAATGCTTGAGTATATTCTACTGTTAAACAAAATTAGCATCACTTATAAATTACATAATATTATTATTATTATTATTATTATTATTATTATTATTATTATATACTAACTAATATATTAAATTCTGCCGCACAACACACATGTAAATATTTAGTTTATTATGATTTGCAAACTTCTACTTTATAATAACATGTGTTCTGATTGTACTAATAAAAGTGTAGTACAATGAGAAAAGAAAAAACATGTAACTTTTTAACTGCACTTATTTTATACAAAGTATATCTCATAATATAAAGATATTCAACACCTCCTCCATTTCTTATTTTAATTTCAATAGAAAGTATGAACGATAGATTTGGATTTTTTTTTTTTTTTTTCATTTTTTCCCTATTTTGAAAAAGATTTTCTAAAGTATCTCCCTTTAAAAAATATTTCAACATACAATATTTTTTGAATTCTCATTAAATAACCATATAAACAACCAAAGTTTATTTTTCAGTATTAAGTCTAATCTCGGTAATGCAACCATGTACTTTGTTTCCTTTATTTTTTAAGTTTTGGTTCTTGGAACATTATTTAATATTCATCGGAGTTCTAACGTGATTTTACATTTATTTATAATTTCCTTTTTTATTTTTGTATATAGTTGTCTTACAGTTTTTAGCTATAACACGTGAGCATTAAACTAATGAAGTGTTTTTCGTTATACTATATGTCTTTACATCTCTTTTTATTTTTTATTTTATCTATAATTATCTTAAATTTTGAAATTAAAATATTTTAAAATAGTAATTGTATTAGAACTGAAATAGACGTTAGAAAAAAATACCAAAAAAATAGAAACAATGTGAGACACCCGATCATAATAAAAATTTTGTGAGAGTCATAAGTGGTTTGAGATAAGAATATAAGAATTTAAGTTGTAACACCATAAGTTAATTATCTAAAATATAACTCGAGTGTTAACATAATTCGAAAAAATAGGTGGTTAATATAGATCCCGACATAAAGTCATTTAAATATATTAATATACATACTAATCTTTCAAATAAAAGCAAAAATGAAGTACATAACACATCTATAGTTTTAAAAAATTTCTTAAAAATTTCAACCAACTATAACATCAACTGATATACTTCATTTCTCCAGCTCTCAATCTAAGTCTTTTTACCTGTAAAAATAATATGGGTTTGCATCTTAGTGAATCTCAAGGGATAGCACCAAATCAATTGACATTCTAATTCAAGAATATACTTATCATTTGAGTTTATCTTGTTTTATAAGTTACTCTCACGTTACCTCTTCTATCTCTTATTTTGACTATTTCTAAATATTAAAGTCATTAGACATGAATAATCTAATGACTTAAACTCTACCTAACAAGTATGTCCTAAAAAATATATTAGTTTTACCAATACCATCTTCTTATTAGTAACTTTATTTTTGTAAGATTGAACAAAATTTCATCTATAAACAGTTACCATTGTTTATCCGTCATATATAAAGAGAGAATTCATATACCTAGAATGAATCATATACTTCTCATTTTTTATTCAAACATCTAGTAAAAATGTTCTTCACGCGCACATGTACTCACTCACACTAAAACTACCACACACACAACACCAAATATTAATTACAACATCGTCTATTAATGAATATATTAAAAACAACCATACGCACACAACACGACCTATTAATTACAACATCGTCTACTAATGAATATATTAAAAAATATAACACGCTCAACTTTGCAAATTTTTACGATTTTAAGTAATATATCATAAAAACATCACTCATTCATATGATAACATTTACAACATCATCTATTGATGAATACATTAAAAATTACCACACATTCAACCTTATAAATTATTATGATTTCAAGCAATATAACATAAAACACCACTCATTCATATGATAACGTATACTATTAAGTTAATTATATCATATCAATCCTATAATGTAAAAAAAAGAATTAAAGAAACTTGATTATGATAGATTTTCCCCAAAAATTCCTCAAATTTATGTTAAAACAACGCAAAACAAATGTAATGTTAAAACAACGCAAAACTAAGTCTAAATGTGTGTCAACTGACTGGTTTCATTCAGTTACACTAATTTTCTAATGAATTTTTATAAACACAAATGATACAAATTATGAATAAATGAAGCAATGAATATATCAAAATAAATCACAATGTAAATTCCCTCAATATAATTTATCACAATAGTAAAATTCAAGGTCTTTAATCTCAAATACATCAAGAGAACATATTTTTATGTCATCAAGATATTCCAAAATCCCTAAATTTAACATAGAAAAAAAATTATTTTCCTCATTTTAAATCCTTAAATTTCAAATCTCTAATATGTGATAAACACCACCTGATATATACATGTAAGGAAAATAGAAAAAAATAATCTACCTCTTGAGAAGATGATGAAACTTTTAAATTTTTTTTTCAGAAAAGGAATATAAAAAAATAAATGCAATAGATTTATTGGATATTATTTTTCTATTTGACATAAGTGAAACTAGTATTTCCATAAATTAAAATTAAAATTCCTTTGTATATTATATATATTATGTTTTGTCTCACAAACAATTAAATTATAATTTCAATTTTTTCTTCTAGTTTGATAATTACTAATTTAATATCCTTGGTACGATATCTATGACTTTTACCTAACTTTATTACTACTACAACATAAATATACTTATCGTTAAGTGTGCTTTTGGCACAATACCTGCTTCAACAAAAATAGACTTCTAGTTAGATAAAGCTGTAATCAGTTGGTTACTAGTTAAGTTAAGTTACTTATTTAAGAGTATATCTAACTAACTTCTATTCATTTGTTATATATACATTGTAGATCATCTCTATGTAATCAGAATGTTATTATCTAAACTATCAATAAAGGTGCTATTTATTATTATTTCTCATGCATATTTGGATGGAGGATTTTGGGAGGAATGGGAGGACCAATTTTTTCTTTTAAAAACAAGGAAACTAAAAAGTGTTTCTAAAAATAAATTAAATATAATTTAAATACTATATATCATAATTTATCAAGTTGTTCTTTAAATTTCTTACAAATAAAATACAAGTATCTAAAAATATAATAGTATACTACTAGAAAAAAAAGTTTTAAAATTTTGGAGAGATTATGACAACCATTGATCTCTTACCTCCGTCACTCGATTAAATTATTGTGATTGATTGATAGAATAAGTTTTTTTAAAACTAATGGTATATATAAATTAATTCATTTTCAAAAGTCCACAATTTTCAACAAAAATAAGCAACCGATCCAATTAAAATAACAAGATAAAATAAACTAACGATTAGTTAAGTAGAGGAAATATTATAACAAACAATACATAAATAAATTTTGAGATCCGTTACATTTCCCAAAACTATTCTATTCAAACTCACATATATATGTCCTTCCTTACCTAAAAACACATTAGAATAATTCCACACAACAAAACCTAAATTTTAAAAGGATTTAATTTCTATGTCATGTCCATCTAAATAATTTTTATAATGTCAGTAAATTACAAATATCAGAACAATAAAGATATTTAACTTTTATTTAAATTATTTAATTTTCTTGAATAAATGTGATGTACTGAAAATATAAATTTTTTTACGTTAATAATACATAGCAATTAAACTCATTCTAAAATATATACCAGGTATTGCTAATGTATATATAAAATTATTATTGCTAACAATACACTTTTTAATACATTTTCTAACACTTTATTTGATCAACTAAAATTCAAGTAGACTCCACCATAACACATAAAAACCAGGCCGGTCTTGTATAAATATGAAGAGACTCGTGTGTATTACAACATAATTATTGATATTTGAATTCAAATTCGAATACGGTCTAAGCAAGATTTTCTGTCTAATTCTTGACTTTGCTGAAGCTGGATGTAATCTCTATATTTAATGCCACGATATGTGGTGGGATTATCCTTGGTAAGCAGCTCGGGTGCAGGGCGAACAATGGTGTCAAGTGTAGGGCCATATGCTGTAGCAACTGAAATTCTTGCAGCTTTCTTATTCATCACCACAGCACGATGAACAACACTCTCGTATTTTCCATTTGTAAGTATCTGATCACATATTCAGCATCTATTAATTATTTTTTCTAAGTTGTAATTAATTTTGTTAAACTCAAGTATGAACGACAATAATGATTTATGTTCCAAACACAGGTACAAATTTCAATCGAACACAGCAAATTAATTTTTGATTTCATTTCTAATAAAATTTAGATTTGAAAGTAAAATCAATATTACTTACACTAACCAAATAGAAGTATTTTTAATAAAACTTGTACGATCGAGATAATTAAAATAAAACAAAAAAGAATAAGTTGGTTGCAAATGTGACTTGAGTTTACCTCCAAATGATCCCCAGTGTTGATGAGAAACGAATTGGGTAAAGGGTTAACAGGAATCCACTTGCCATCATGTTCAATTTGAAGCCCACCAAACTCATTTTGCATTAAGAGGGTTAGAAGCCCATGATCTGTGTGAGCGGGCAGGCCCATGACAAGTTCAGGTTTAGGACAAGGTGGGTAGTAGTTGATAACAAGCAACTGGGAGCCCGATTCTATATTCATACTTTTGTGTATGTAATTTTCTTCTAGGCCCAAGCTCAAAGATACACCTTTTAGCAACTCTCGAATCACTTCGTTGATCTTTGTTACATATTCCTCTAAAGTTTCACTGCATAGATTTACGAGAAAACATGAGTGGCTAAGCTAGTTATCTGAAGTTACTCTAGATCCACGATCGTACAATTTTATTTTTTAAATTCAAGATATGACCCGATTTATAAATCTTAATTAATAAAATTTAATATATATATGTGTGTGTTTTTAAAACACTTATTAAAGAAATAGATATTACTATTATTTTATTGTAGGGTTTAATTTAAATTAAAATATTTTATAATATCATTGTTGATGAAGAACGTCTAATAACAAAGGCGAAAATAGCCGATGGAGATTCTCTTGTTTACAGGGGAGAGTGTTTTTTTTTTCTTTCTCTCAAAATATAAAAATGAAATATTTTAAAAAATGTATTTGATATATTATAAAAAAATATTTAATAAAAAGCTCTTAAATGAGTTTTCAAAACATAATAGTTATGATAATATAGACCCCTAACAAAAATGTATCAATGAAATATTTCAAAATTTCATATTAATAAAGTGAATGATAAGTAGTTGATATTATATTCACTCATAATTAATTATAAAAATATATGGAATATTAACAATCTATTTTATCATCTATAATTGATATTATTTATTTTATTTTTTAAAAATAAATTTTTTATTTTAAATAGTCAAATTTATTAATATTTTATATGTGACAGACATAATTCCTATTTTAAATGTTTTGTATGTTAGATAAAAGTTTTTACACAAAATTATTTTGACATGTTTGAAGTGTATTTAAGTAAAAAAAATTTTACTTCAAAAATACAATCTAATTAGATATTTAAAGTTTGAATTTATAACTCCAAATATAATTAAAAATGATTGTTGAACACTTTTATGCATAAATACTTAAAATATAAATTATTTTATGTCTAAGTAACTTCTAACCAAAATTAATTTTATTTACAAAATCATTTAATCCTAAAATTAATCAATAATATAATTTTCATTGCGGTATAAACACATTATAATTGGACTATTGGAGAAAGAAATTGATAGTTTGATGGCCTGACACACGAGGCTGCTCCATCCCACTCTACCTTGTCTCCCATTAGGATTTGGAAGTTTTTTTTTTATAAGCCAAAAGATTAAAAAAGTCTTCCCCCTTAGAGTGCTTATTCTTTTGTATTATTCTAAGAAAATAAAATAACCATTGTGGACTTGATTCCTCCACATACTTACAAAACTTTTGTTTTTTGAAAACATTTTGGAGGTTATCCACAGGTTCCACCAGAACGCCACAAATCAATTTATTTTTTATATTTTATATTTATATAAACACCAATCGATCTTTTATTTAATTTTAAAAAATAATAAATAACAATATAATTAATTCACGCAATTTAAAGAAATAAGACGTTCAATTTAAATAAAAGTTAATTTTTAATAGATAAAATGCATTCCACAATCTTTGAAATTACACAAAAATAATAGATTTTTCATTTTCTTTTTGTGTAACAAATTATTGGTCTTTTATTTTTTTTTAATGTCAAATTTGTCTTTTATGTTTATAAATATTTATACTAAAATTCTAATTTTAAATCGAAAAAAATTAAAATTTAAAATTTTCTCAATTTTTTCAACAAACTTGTATAATTATCAAGAAGTTTTGATTGCAATAATCATTTAATTAAATTTTATAAAGATAATTATATCAGAAAAAAATTTGATTGTGATAGACTTTAACATTGTTAAAATTAAATGTGAAATTCTCTCGATCTATATCATAAAATCACATGAAAATTTATTATGTTATTTTTTATATGATTGATAACAAAATTCATTGTACCATTTTTAAATTTTTAATAAAAAATTATTAAAATAAAATTAAAACTAAACATAATTTAATATTATAACTTTTATAAATATAAATAATTAATTTGATAAAAATAAATAATTAATTTAATATTTTCGTTTTACTTAAAGAAATATAAAAGATCTTGTCTTAACAATACTAGGATATCTCTTGGTAGGGATAAAGATTCGGGTCACCGTACAAAAAAGTTTTATATGTAAAATAGATTCGGTGTTCACCAATGGAAAATAGATATTATTAGTCCTTTATATTGATGACAAAAAAAAGGTTGGGTCCATAAAGTCCTTCGTAGCCTTTTTTTTGGCAGAGCAAGTAAATGAAATTAATGATAAAAGTTTAGAGAGAGAAATTCATAATCCATCTCTAATTATTTTACAAAATTAGTAAAGAACAAACTAAAAGCAATTTTTCGTAAAAAAAAAACTAAAAGCAATTTTTCGTAAAAAAAAAACTAAAAGCAATTTCTTTTCTTTCTTTCTTTGGTGTCTTGAAAGCAATTTCTATTCGTTTTTAATTATGGTCGCAAATTCAATTTTCTAGCATATTATTACTATCCCCATGATCCATAATGCAAAAACCAAGAAGTAATGCGAAAAAAAACTTAAAAATAAAAGTGAAAATTAAAAAGATATAAGTGCAATAATTAATACCTAAAACCAAGGGGCTTGGAAGGAGCATGAAAATGAGGGTGAACATAACATTTGAGACAATCTCTCCAATAGAGTGTTTTGTCTACCTTCAAATTGAAGCTTGTTCCACATCTAATTGGATCAAATACATTTTCTCCTACGTAATCCTTTTTTTCTTCCCCTCTTAGATCAAAAAAGCATTGGCTTGCTCTTAGCACCTCTTCCCTTAGTTTCTCCGACACCCCATGATTGATTAGCTTCAGAAATTAACAGTAAACCAAATCATAAGTTTATGCATGCATGGGGAAATATATAAACTCTAATATACTTGTGGATAAGTTAAAGAAAAAAATTACTAGAAATAATTAGTCATAAGTTTTAGGAAAAAACAAAGATGTCATTTATATGTTTTTAAAATTAAATAAATTTTTAATTCCAATAAAATGTTAATATTTTGTGGTTGTTAAGACGAAAAGAAAATCAAAATTTTTAATCTTTACAAAACTATCTTTCAAATAATTTTAGTTTTTGTCAAAATATCAAAATATATATATTGAGTTTAGTTGTAAAAAAGAATTGAATATGAATATTTTGTACCATAAAAAAACCCCAATCACGACAAGCATCACCAAGTTTTTGGATTTCATTAAAGCGATGATCTGGTTCAGAAGAGATGAGGTTGGAAAAGTCGATTATTGGAATATTTTGTGTATACAACATGGAATCATCATCTTGATTTTTTTGGCAAATGTAGTTTGAAGGAATTGACCTTAGAGAATTTGATTCAACAAAGCGCTTAAGGCTAAACATGTTGCTCTTTCTGGTTTTGGGTAGAAAAGAGAAGCAAGTTGGGTATAACACTACTACACGTTACTTTTTATATTGTTAATGAGAGGAGGAGGGGGGGAGAAAACACCAACCTAACTTTTGGTGTTATTATATGAATGGATGAGAAGTAGAATCGTTATTATATGTCTGTCTCAATTATTATAGTGGTGGTACGTTCTTAGTATGATTCAGATGGGTGATCATGATTGACAATTTTTAGTGGACACCATTTTTTTAATTAGTACTATATATTAGTAATAAATATAAAAGTTAAAAAGGTATTTTTTTTTTCATAACCAAATTTTATTAAATGAGTATTAGAGAACGTAAGCTTAAAATATTATTCTACCAATTATAGAATACTCATAGATAATCTACAATTAGGAAAGTCATAGATATTATACGTTGGAGAAATATTATAATATTAGACCTAGAATTACAACAAATATTAATTAATAAAAATATATTAATATCAAATATAATTTAAAATAAATCAAATAAATATAATTCAAAATAAATAAAATAGAGAACACGATAATTTATCAATATTTACATACAACATACTACAAGTTTTCTCTATTTAACCGACTAATCACTGTCGGAATACATCTTAAGATTTCAAAACTAGAATACTCAGTTTTTATTTTTGCTTTTTTAACCTAATTTTTAGGAATTAAATTATTTAATTTTGAAAATTAATTGGAATGATGAAGTATGGTGTTGTTTGGTTAATTGGTTGAGCAATCTTTTGGAAAACATGAATTAGGCCCTAATTCAATTTCGAAAAACAATAACTTTTCATTTGGAAAGCACCAAAGACAAGCACTCAATCAACAATCAAATTAAACACACACTCTTTCAAAGAATGGATCTATGCCCAAATAGTTAGTATTTGAGTTTCCAAAAACAATTTTTAAAATAATTTTCAGCCACAAAAAAAAAAATCTATTTTTTCAAGTCAAAAATCATTTTGTAGGAGGGTTTGAAGGGTGTTTGTGTTAGATTTTTTAAAAGCTAAAAATAGTAGTTTCTTACATTTGCCTCTTGCAAATTGCGATAGATTGAGAGAGAGAAAAATGAAAGACAATTAAAAAAATACGCAACTTAACTCATTACTAAGAAAAAATGATGTAATTACCCTTACATTCTTTTGAAAATCTCAAATTGCCCTCCGTTCATTCTTAATAAGTTTTTATTTTACATCAATTCATTAGTTGCATTTTTTCTTTTGGCCATTTTTTTTCTCTTTGGACGTTGTTAGTTTTCTCATTTCATACGATCCTTATCCAGGTTTTCATCTAAATTTTGTTCTCTTTTTTTATTTTTCTACATCGTTCTTTTTTGGTTGTATATGTTTATTTATTGGTTTTCATCTAAATTTTGTTCTCTTTGGACGTTGTATATGTTTTTATTTTTGGTTGTATATGTTTACAATGATCACATTTTAAAATGTGTCTACGAAATGGTCATTGTAGTTTAAAAAAAAAAAATTATTTTTACAAAATTATATACAAACATGTTAAAAATCATTTTAAAAAAATATTTTTATAATAATAAACAAACGAAAAATTAAAAAACCATTTTTTTTAATCTCTAAAAAATAATCTATAAATTACTTAAAACAAAAATTATTTTTATTTAAGCTGAAACAAACGCACCCATTATCGGGTTGAGTCGTAGACTAGGTCGCCGCTTTAAGATGTTTCGTAATATTGTCCAAAATTGTGCAAGGTAGACTATTAACTATGATGCCCTCAAGATAAAACAGTCTAGTTAAAATTGTATCAGTATTATATTGAATCGTAGAAAATCGTTCTAGAATTACAACTTCAATATGACTATAATGGTCACTCTAAAAATATTGTTCTTAAGACCACTCATAAAACGAAGAGACTATGACACAAAAACCGCTCTAAAACCGAAAGAATAATGGTATTAGGACTACTAAAAAAATTGAAGGGATAGAAAGAGGAGAATTGGCTTGGAAGTGCATTGAGTAGAACAGGGAGAAGAGAGAAAGTTGGGAATTGCATCCAATTTTAGTGTTCTTTTCACAATAATTTAACACTATTTATATAGTAATGGAAACAACCTCACATATGTAAACTACTCAATGTGGGACTTTAGTATTTATATAGTTGAAAACTACTCAATGTATAACAGCTTTCTAATGCGGAACTTCAACAATTTTTAAATTAACACACTAACACACTCTCTATGTTCCAATGATCCCCACTTGAATTAAAAGAAATATTTTTTGAAGTAGTTTCTAACGCTTCTATAAGATTGTGCATAGGCAGATGTGTCTTTCCGACATGAAAATATGCATAATAAGTAAGATTTAGATTCAACAAGAGTGAATTATAATCTTGAACTCTACCTTTGACATCAAATCCACACACAAACTTTTCATAAGGTTTATTCTCAAAAGCCCGTACATTAATGACACTCGTCTATCCAAGTATAGTAAATGCTCCACTTTCACATTCCCATAGGTGTGTCTATGAAGAGTATAGATCTCATTAAGAGTTTCTATTACCTCATCATTTCATCACTTTAGAAATCATGCTTCTTTGATTTATAATAGCATGTTCATCTCATATCACTTCACAACTTGTTATTACCCATTGAACTTAATTATTGGGATGTCCAGTCTTTTAGGCCGGGTTACCATCATCAATGATTCATTGATCTATAGACAATAGTGTCATCCTTTTGGATGTGTTAACTCTAGCTAATCCTTTCTTCAAAAGATCTGCTAAACAATCATCAATGTGTACATGACCCACTCCAATCGCTCTTGTAGAAAGTAAATATCTAATTGTGATGTGCTTATGACGTATCTATCATATCTTACTATTGTAATAACGATTTTCAATTTTTGAAATAGCGGTAATACTATTGCAGTGGATCAACACAGTTGAAATTTATTTTATCCATAAAGGGATCTCAGCTACAAACATCTCAACCAGATTGCTTCTTCACTAGTGGTTGTTAGTGCTATCATTTTAGACTCCATGGTAGATTGAGCTAATATTGTATGTTTCTTAGATTTCTAAGATATAGTTCCACAAGATATGTTAAATATATAACAATTAGTTGCTTTATGATCATCTGATAGTGTTTCAATCAAAACCATTGCATCATTCAAGAACGACAAGAAATTTTTGATAATATAATATGAGACTCATGGTTTTTTTAAGATATCTCATGAGTCTCTTGATAGCGTTTCAATGCTCCATACCAAGTCTATGGATAAACACGCACAATAGTGTCATGACGTATGCAATGTTTGGTTTAGTACAATCAGTGACATACCTGATGCTATCAATAATGCCCGTATATTCAGTTTGTCTAACACATTCATTGATGATTTTGAAAAGTTTCACACTTTGATCATATGATGTGCAACTAGGTTTACATTCAAAGTATTTGTATTTCTTTAATATCTTTTCAACATAGCGAGACTGATCCTATGAAATTCCTTTTCTTGATCTAGTAATCTTGATTTCAAGGATTATACTCACTTTTCCGAGGTTTTTCATATCAAAGTTGTTACACAACAACGATTTTACAGTATATACAACATGAACGTTAAAAAATCTTTTGGGAAACATGAATTAGGCCGTAATTCAATTTTGAAAAGAATAACTCTTTCAAACAAAGAAACAATAAAGCTTATATATACCAAAATGGCTTAAACAAAGGAGAAAATTTCAAAATTAGAAGAAATAAAACATAACAATATGAGAGCGAAGACACTAAGGAGACGAAATCAGTCACGTATAAGAACAAAAACTCAGCTACTGTAATTTCTAAAATAAATTTAATCGAAGTCGTATATTTAATCTAATGATTATTAACTAACCATCTCATCTCTTACACTAGACATTATTCTCATATGATAACAAACTCAAAGTTTCTTGAAAATATTGAAACTGAAAGGATAAAACCAAATTAAATGTTTATTCTTTATTCTAATAACTATTCATTAAAATTCCATTTGAGAAACCCTTAAGTCCTACCTGAAGGTAAATATTGATATTGTTAGGTCGGACGTCTTGTCCCATTTAAATCCGAAACCTTACAGTTGTGTGAATTAGTTTTGATGGAATATATCTTTAAAGACAAAAAATAAATTCGTTTGAAAAGAAAATGTTGTTTCACCATTAATTATAATAATGCTTTAAATGAAATAATAATATTATTTCAAAATAAAAATTCTAATATAAAAATTAATAGAATAATCTCCCACAATTTGTTTTAAAGATTTTTTTTTTTTGGCTGTTTGATCATTCGTTGTCAAAAGTGTGATAAATCAATGCATAAAAGTACTAATATTTATTTGGACTATGAGGTAACAAAGAGTATGTGGTTTGGTGCATGCATTTTGGCCATCCACCTGTATCTGAATTTTATGAGTTGTTGTAGAAAGTCTGCCCAAGCTTTGATAGAGGTGGTTCCACCTTAACACCCATATAAGTGAATCGATCAAGTGTACACCACTCATTCATAAGCTATAGATTTATTACATCACAGGAATAAACTATCATAAATAATTGATAGTGTTTGGTCAAATTAACAAACGACTTGTTATTACCATATGCCCTTGTATTCCCTTTAATTTAGTTTACTTATAAGTATTCACTAGCTTTCTACTTTATGATTTTAATATTATAGGATCCTCACAATTTTAAGGAATATATATTTATAACCCAATTTGAAACAGTTGGTTCACATAATTAAGATTTTCAAGTGACAATACTCCCACATTGGATAAAAATAATTCTTTATGTAGATTTGTTATACTGCTCTACTTGTACCGTTTTCAAGTGACAATAACCTCTATTAAACAATACCACCCTATAAATAAAAAATAAATTCAGTTATAAATTTATTACGTAAGTCTACTTAAATATTAATTTTAAATGACAACACCCTACAATTGAAAAATAAATAAAATGAATTATTATTATAGTCTCAATTTTTCACCATTAATATGATGATTAGGTCATACACAAATTAAAAATAAATTTTCACAATAGACAAATTATATGCCACGTATCTTTTAGGAACACGTTTTTTTTTAGTTTTAGCAAATTCTATCTTTCAATTATTAATTTATATCAATGATACAAACATAGATGTTTCACCCCTTTCACTTTCTCACAACGTACGCACCAATAAAAAATGAAAGTCATTTTCTCACAAAAAGCACCGATAAACTATGAAAGTCATAGATGAAGTACAACCAAAAACACATGTCTATATATTTGAATAATATATTTATATCACAAGAAAATGTGTTGTAATATCAACAGCAAGTGTTGTTGATACTTAATTTAATATTGTGTGAATTGAAAAATTATTTTGGTTTCATAGGAGAATGTTTACACAATATTATTAGTGTCCAGTAGCGGACTTTTTTGGTAGCTCACAGTAGCCACGACATCTTTTATATTTTTTAATTTCTTTATATATATATATATATATTATCAAAATAATAATAATAAATTATTAAAATATCTTTTTAACTATGTGATACAACAATCTCTATCTATACATAAATTATTAAAGTCTAACACCTTAATTAACAACTTAACTATTAACTATTAACAAGCTTTTTCATGTTAATAATTGATATATGATATAGTGTGATACTATTAATTGTGAATTGTTTTAATTAATATATGTATTTTTTTTAGAAGTGATAATATTTAAACATAAAAAAAAAATTGATGCATTTTTTCAAGAATTTTTTTTTTGACAAAGATGAAAATTATAAAATGGATATATTTTATTTGATTGAATTGTGTGATTTGTGAAAATTGTGTGACTTGTGAAAATTGTGTGAATTGTGAAAATTATGTGACTTGTGAAAATTGTGTGATTTGTGAAAATTGTGAAAATCGTATGACTTGTAAAAATTAAAATTCTAATTTTTTTTTCAACTTGTCTACTATGTATGAATTGTGTGATACTCTAATACTCTAAACAAAACTACATGACTTTTAAAAATTTCAATTATAATATTTCAGTTTATCCAACTCCACCAAATATTTTGTACAAGATCCGTCACTCTTAGTATATATAAGAGAAGGTAGGAATTTCTTGTTGTTTTTATTTTTTTGGGCTAACATTTGAACTATCTTTTCAAGCCTATTTGCCTTTTCCACCTTTACACCTCCACACACCAGTTTTTTTAAACCATTTTTAGCTTTTTTTCTTCCAAAAAAGCTGTGCCAATTTTTAGGCCTTTTTTTTTTTTTTTTCTTTGCTGTATGCAACTTTTACCACACATACAAGTAATTAAAAAGCATATCCTCTTTTTTCCATACTTATATTAACAAATTCCATTTTTCTATAAAAACAACCATAATCTAGAACTCAATT
>JBBPBS010000361.1:6538560-6572808 GCA_037974835.1 Cicer judaicum
ATTATCATATATTCATTCATGACTGTTATTTTTTTTTTCTCTAATAAAGAGTAAAAAAAAAAATAAAAGTTATAAATAATGTTTTATCTATGTAAAGTTTTTTTTTGAGTGGTACATATTGTTGAAATGATGTTTATTTGCAAAAAAAGTTGAATTGATCACTACTATTTGAAAAATAAAGTTTGTCAAGTTATAAATGGACTCAAAAATAATTGAGAGACTATTGAGAAACACTTCATAGTCTTTTATGACAAAAACATTTAAATATAATGGTCAAATTTGTTATTTGATATGATTGACATAATCAAAAAAATTCTTTGAACCATCCATATAATGAACATGTATGTCATATGTCTCTACTCTTCCATGTACCCGTAAGTATACTCATTTGTACACATTCTTATATTATTCCTTCATTTTCCTCAATATCTCTGAAAAACTTTGGTCACACAAATTGAATTTCAAAGACCCATTTGATTGATTTCCAGTAATCAAATATCAACATTACACTTTAAAAGTCTCAAATTGAGAATTTTTTGTTGGTTTTTATCAATCACTTAGTACAAGTCCTTTTGAAAACAAAAATACAAAATAATAATAATGAATAAATAAATAAATGAAACAAGAAAATAAAAAAAATTGTAGAAAATAAAATTTGTTAAATTGAAGGGTAAAAAGAGAAAAGAAGAGCCAATTCTTTGTCTTAAAATTAAATGTTTTAAACAACAATTAATCATTGTTTTGAAGTTTTTCTATTATTTTTACCTTGCTACCATTTTGAACAAAAAAGTCTTCTTCCATAAGCCGAAACAAGTATCACTCTTACTGAAAGAGTTAGTACAATATTCGCATCACTTTTACACAAGTTATAGTTTCAACAAAACAAAACAAAATCCATCAAAATGCATGGAATAAAGACTTAAAGAATAATATGCAACAATAACAAAAAATAGCATAAACTACTTGATTGATATTTTATGGACTGCGTCTTTGAGTAAGATAATCATTTGTCTTATGTGACCATTGTATAACCATTGGTACCTCATACATATTTTATTTTATAACCCTCTTAACCATTAACCACACTACAAGCCTAAGAATTTCATTATGATTAATGCTTGATGGCTCATTTTCTTAAATTTTAATTTTTGGACAAAATGACAATCGGCCTCTATAGTAAAATAAAATAAAATAAATTCTTAAGGGCTTGCATGCCCAAGACTTGTCAAATAAATTTTTTTTAGACAATTCTCATAATTACAAATGAGATTGAACTCTCTACAACAATAAATAATGATTATCCGATTTATCAATTTGTTATCATTCAAATGATAGTCCAAAATTGGTCATTCATTTTTCAACTGAGACAACTCTCTCACCCTCCATTGATACTCATTAATTAGAAAAATGATCATCAATTCAACCATTCTCTCTACAATCATTTAACACTCACAACATGAGAGAAATCTTTCAACTTGATACTTTGAAACTAGGGCAACATCATTGTTGTACCGTTCAAATATTGTGCTTGCCAAAACTCCAACTTGGGAAAAATCCTTGCACCATTTACTCTAATCATATATATACACAATCTTTTGCATATCCCTAAAATCAAGACATCATATCGATCTTTCATCTAGTCCAAAGATTGGGTGTACCTAAATTCTTAGTTTAGGAAAATTCATTATTTTTGAATCAATCTATATCATGCGTCAATTTAAATATGGAAAAATTCCTCCATCTTTCACTTCATCCGCATAATGAATAAATGGGGCATCTCCCTAATCATTCATTTTTGCATTTCTCCAAAATTAATTTTGGTTTGTTTTCCCAATGATCCATTTCTCGTACCATTATGAGGCACTTTTCTATTCCATCTTGCTTAGCTTGTGCTGAATAGTTTGGTAATCTCACATTCTCTAGTTCTGTTTCAGCCTCTGGTTTTGTTTCTTCCTCTAGTTTTGTTTCTTCCTCTGGTAGTATCATCTGGTACTTCCTCTGTTTCGTATTCTACCCCTGAAGGTATCATCTAGTTTTTCTTTTGTTTCTTCCTCTGATCGTATCCTCTTGGTCTACCTTTGGATTTGTTTATGCCTCTAGTGGTATACTCTAGTTTTGCCTTTGATTTCATTTTTGCCTCCGATAGTATTCTATGGTTCTGCCTCTAGTTTCATTTCAACCTCTGATTTCATTTTTGCCTCTAGTGGTATCCCTTGGTTTCATTTCTACCTATGGTGGTATCCTCTGGTTCTGATTGCGGTTTTGGCCCTACTAGTATCCTTTAGATCTCCCTCTGGTTTTGTTTCTACCTCTAGTGGTATCCTATGGATCTGCTTCTATTTCTCTCTCTGGTGCTATCCTATGATTATGTTTTTGTTTCAGCTTTTGGTGGTATCCTATGGTTCTGTTTTTGCCTTTAGTTATGTTTCTTGTTGTGGTAGTATCCTCTACTTCTGTTTCTTCCTATAGTGGTATCATCATGTTCTGCCTCTACCTTTGGTTTCGTTTACACCTTTGGTGGTATCCTCTGGTTTTATTTATGCGTCTGATGGTATCTTATGGTTCTGCTTTTGTTTTTGTCTTTTCTGGTATCCTCTAGTTTCATTTCTGCCTCTAGTAATATCCTCTAGTTATGCTTCTATTTTTGACTCCGGTAGTATCTTCTTATTCTAGTTTCATTTATGGCTTTGTTATTATATTTTGGCTGTGCTTTTATTTTTGCCTCTGGTGGTATCCTCTGGTTCTGTCTTTGTTCTATTTTTGTCTCTGGTGGTATCCTCTAGTTCGGGCTCTTGTTTCGATTCTGTCTCTGGTGGTATTCTCTGATTTTGCCTATTGTTTCGTTTATGCCTCTTGTAGTATCCTCTGGTTGTGCCTCTAGTTCTGTTTCTGCATCTGGTCGTATTCTCTAGTTCAAGTTCCACTTCCCTCTTAGTTGTTATTGTTTTTTTCTGGGCAACATTAGCACTCCCTTCTATCTTTTAAACCTCTTTGCTTTTGCACCTATAAAGCTCCACACACCATCTTTTTTAACCATTTTGAGCCTCTTTTGCTTTTTTTTTTTGTCTCGCTAAAAAAGCTATTACTTTTCCTTGTGTGCACTCCATCTTTCCAACCTTTTTTTAGCCCAATTTGCTTTTTCTTTTTATTTTTCCTAAAATGGCATCTTTTACCGTGTATACGACCATTTAAAAGTGTATCCTCTTTTTCCATACTTAGATTAACAAACCAAACTTTTCTGCAAAAACAATAAATAATCCAAAACCCAATTCTATCCCTTAGATACAAAGACTAATCATTTTTATTTAGAAATTGATAACAAATTCATCCTTAGAAATGGGGTAGTGGGAGAGTTTTCAGTTTTTTTTTTTAATTAAGCTAGTAAGAATTTTTGTTAGTAAGATAAATGAAGCTTGCAAAGAGTTAAGTAAATACAACTCCATACAAAAACCAAATACAATCAGAGCAAATCAAATCAAATGGGGGATTTTATATTAGAGATTGAGTTCAAGATTACAAATCACTCTTATTGAATCCCATGATTAGGTAGAAGTTTGACATCCATATGAGTGTTAATCGACTTGGAATTCAATAAATTTGTTTTTTCAAGAATATCCATGGCATATTTCCTTTATGAAATTACTACGCCGTCCTTAGATTGGGCTACCTCAATACCCAAGAAGTAGCGGAGCTTGCCAAGATCTTTAGTTTGAAACTGATGAGATAAATGTTGTTTCAATTGGAGTATGCCCTGCTGATCACTACAAGTTATGACAATATTGTGATCATAAAGAGTCTTGTTACAATATTCTAGAAGCAACGACGTAGAACATGATTTTGCACCATCACAAGCATGTATCGCCCGACATAGAAATGTAGAGCATAGAAGCGGAGTCTTGGAGTCTTAAGAAAATGTGGTAACATTTACAAACAAGGAAGATCATAATGAGGCGATGGTGGAGGATCCATGGTTAATCTATGATCACTATCTAACCTTTAGAGAATGGTGCCTAGAGTTGAATCCTACTACTATTTCTATTGAGAAAGTGGTAGTTTGTATTCGTACATCGGGACTCCCTATTGAACATTATGATTCTGAATTTATTAAGAGTATTGGGCACAAAATTGACAGGACAATCAAGGTAGATAAGAATAAGTTGCACCAGAAGAAGGGGAATCATGCAAGATTGTGTAGAGGTTGATCTAAAGAAACTCTTGGTGACTATGTTTTCTATAAAGAAACCTAGGTATAAGTTGGAGTATGAAAGTTTACATCTATTATGTTTAACATGTAGCATGTCTAATCACTCCATGGAGGGTTGAACAGAAAAAGAAATAGACAAGAAACAGAATAAGCAAACTAATAATGAGGTAAGGAAGGGAGGAGGAGATGTCGACCTAGAAAGGAAGAGAGAAAAAGTAGTGCAAAGTGCATATTCTAGATTGTGTGAAGAATTGTTGGGTGTGAAGGGTTTAGTTTGCATAAAAATTGGTAATTTGTAGAGTTCTTTGAAGGAATGGGAGGTTAATACGTTTGAGGAGGTGTTAGCTAAAAAGAGAGAACTGATGGCTACATAACAAGCTTAACTCAATTATGCATCAAGAAGAGGTTTTATGGTGTTAGATATCTAGTTCAAAATGGTTAGTGGATGGTGATAGGAATCTGAAGTATTATCACCTCAAGGCTGTGAATCGTAGCAAGAGGAATAAAGTTACTATATATGTTGTGTGATAGTGAAGGACAATGGGTGGATGATCTGAATATGTTTAAAATTAACGACGGTTAATAGATTCTACATTGATTTATTTAGATGAGTGGATTGTACCTGTAGTTGGTTTTGAAACTCATTACACCTTTCCAAGAAAGGAGCATGTTGATTTGGTGCATTTAGGAGATAATATGTTGGATGAAAAAGTGTAACGAGTTGTATTTAACATGGTTCCTTGGAAGGCGTCGAATCTCAATGGGTTCCCGAAAAGTTTTTACTAAAATACATTGGAGGTGGTTGGAATTGAAATTTGCAAGTTTATTCCTAAAGTTAATTGTTCAGTGTTTGTTACTCAATTTAGGCCTATCTCTATTTGTAAAAATTTATATAAGATTGTGAGTAAGGTAGTTTCAAATGGGCACGAGGAGTTTATCCTCATGATTGTTTTGCCTTATGAGACAAGGTTTGTCTCAAGTCGTAGTATTCATGAGAATATCATTTATGATTTTTTTTATTCAATCCCCGGTGTCAAAACTAATGTGAAACTAGAATATAACCCGCGCGGGATATATAAATTTTAACATATTAATAGTATTGTGAATAAAAATTTAAAATTTCAAAATAATATAATATGTATAGACTTTAACATATTAGCAGTATTGTAAATAAAATTTAAAATTTTTAAAAATAATACAATTTATTCATTTTTTTGTAGAGTATTTTTTCAATTGAGTTTATTTGAGTAGTTATTATATATGAGTTGACAAACACACATTTGAGAATATGTAAAATATTTTGTATAACGTAATTGCAATTAATTAATATATTTAGTATTAAAAATCTACAGTGATTATCATCCTACAAACAAAATTCATAAATTATATTTAGTGTTAAAACTATTAAAAGTATTTTAATAAATATTAATATATGTAATTATTTATCGCAAAATCAAATTAGTCATGCTCTTTTATTGTGCTGTCAAATCTAAATTTATTTTCAAAATATTTTTAGAAAAATATAATATGAACAATATTTTTTGTCTTTTGAGTAGTCAATATAGTTTCATGTCGTAGATGAGATCAATTAAAACAGATAAGAATGGTTGATTACTCAATTTTAATTTTTTATGAAGAAAATTATATATTAATTATACTTTAATTTGTAACTCATGACACATTAATAGTTATACATAATATTAAATGCTAAATAATAATAATAATAATAATAATATATAATAAGAGTTTTTCAACTATATTTACTTTTTTGAAACAAAATAATTTTCTCTCGAAAATACAATAATAACACTCATATAAAGTTAAATATATATTATTGTTGGGTACTTCTCTTCAATAAATTAGATTGATAAAATTGAAGATATATTATTGATATAAAGCTAAATATATATTATTGTTGGATACTTCTCTTTTATAAATTAGATTGATAAAATTGAATATATATTATTGATATAACTACTATATTAATAATCATTTGACAAAAGAGACATAAAACTTCATATTAATTTTTTAAAATAATATAGAATTAATTGGAAAAGATGTTGGACAAACGTTATGAAATAATAATGTGACATTATGAAATAATAATATGGAATTAATTTAGAAAAATTTGAGTAGACGTTATGAAATAATATTTAAATAGGAGATAGTATAAGATAGTGGATGATGTATAGAATTCGTAAAAAAAAGCTAAAAACTTAGTAGAAGAAACTCTCTATGAAGATGTACACGTAAGCTTTTTGGTTGAGGTGACAAATATTGTTGAGGTGGCTAATATTTACATATGTGGAAGAAAATGTGAGGTGGCAGCAGAGTCTGTTTTAAATATATATAATAAATATTAATATATGTACTTATTTATCGCAAAATCTAAATTTATTTTCAAAATATTTTTAGAAAAATATAATATGGACAATCTTTTTTGTCTTTTGAGTAGTCAATATATTTTGATGTCGTAGATGAGATCAATTAAAACAGATAAGAATGATTGATTACTCAATTTTAATTTTTTATGAAGAAAATTATATATTAATTGTACTTTAATTTGTATACTCATTACACATTAATAGTTATACATAATATTAAATGCTAAATAATAATAATAATAATATATAATAAGAATTTTTCAACTATATTTACTTCTTTGAAACAAAATAATTTTCTCTCAAAAATACAATAATAACACTCATATAAAGTTAAATATATATTATTGTTGGGTACTTCTCTTCAACAAGTTAGATTGATAAAATTTAATATATATTATTGATATAACTACTATATTAATAATCATTTGACAAATGAGACATAAAACATTATATTAATTTTTTAAAATAATATAGAATTAATGTGAAAGATGTTGGACAAACGTTATGAAATAATAATGTGACATTATGAAATAATAATATGGAATTAATTTAAAAAAATGTGACATTATGAAATAATAATATGGAATTAATATAGAAAAATTTGAGTAGACGTTATGAAATAATATTTAAATACGAGATAGTATAAGATAGTGGATGATGTATAGAATTTGTGAAAAATCTAAAAACTTAGTAGGAGAAACTCTCTATGAAGATGTACACGTAAGCTTTTTGGTTGAGGTGACAAATATTGTTGAGATGGCAAATATTTACATATCTGGAAGAAAATGTGAGGTGGCAGCGGAGATTGTTTTAAATATATATAATAAATATTAATATATGTAATTATTTATCGCAAAATCTAAATTTATTTTCAAAATATTTTTAGAAAAATATAATATGGACAATCTATTTTGTTTTTTGAGTAGTCAATATATTTTGATGTCGTAGATGAGATCAATTAAAACAGATAAGAATGGTTGATTACTCGATTTTAATTTTTTATGAAGAAAATTATATATTAATTGTACTTTAATTTGTAACTCAAGACACATTAATAGTTATACATAATATTAAATGCTAAACAATAATAATAATAATAATATATAATAAGAATTTTTCAACTATATTTACTTCTTTGAAACAAAATAATTTTCTCTCAAAAATACAATAATAACACTCATATAAAGTTAAATATATATTACTGTTAGGTACTTCTCTTCAACAAATTAGATTGATAAAATTGAAGATATATTATTGATATAAAGCTAAATATATATTATTGTTGGATACTTCTCTTTTATAAATTAGATTGATAAAATTGAATATATATTATTGATATAACTACTATATTAATAATCATTTGACAAAAGAGACATAAAACTTCATATTAATTTTTTAAAATAATATAGAATTAATTGGAAAAGATGTTGGACAAACGTTATGAAATAATAATGTGACATTATGAAATAATAATATGGAATTAATTTAGAAAAATTTGAGTAGACGTTATGAAATAATATTTAAATAGGAGATAGTATAAGATAGTGGATGATGTATAGAATTTGTAAAAAAAAGCTAAAAACTTAGTAGAAGAAACTCTCTATGAAGATGTACACGTAAGCTTTTTGGTTGAGGTGACAAATATTGTTGAGGTGGCAAATATTTACATATGTGGAAGAAAATGTGAGGTGGCAGCAGAGTCTGTTTTAAATATATATAATAAATATTAATATATGTACTTATTTATCGCAAAATCTAAATTTATTTTCAAAATATTTTTAGAAAAATATAATATGGACAATCTTTTTTGTCTTTTGAGTAGTCAATATATTTTGATGTCGTAGATGAGATCAATTAAAACAGATAAGAATGATTGATTACTCAATTTTAATTTTTTATGAAGAAAATTATATGTTAATTGTACTTTAATTTGTATACTCATTACACATTAATAGTTATACATAATATTAAATGCTAAATAATAATAATAATATATAATAAGAATTTTTCAACTATATTTACTTCTTTGAAACAAAATAATTTTCTCTCAAAAATACAATAATAACACTCATATAAAGTTAAATATATATTATTGTTGGGTACTTCTCTTCAACAAGTTAGATTGATAAAATTTAATATATATTATTGATATAACTACTATATTAATAATCATTTGACAAATGAGACATAAAACATTATATTAATTTTTTAAAATAATATAGAATTAATGTGAAAGATGTTGGACAAACGTTATGAAATAATAATGTGACATTATGAAATAATAATATGGAATTAATTTAAAAAAATGTGACATTATGAAATAATAATATGGAATTAATATAGAAAAATTTGAGTAGACGTTATGAAATAATATTTAAATACGAGATAGTATAAGATAGTGGATGATGTATAGAATTTGTGAAAAATCTAAAAACTTAGTAGGAGAAACTCTCTATGAAGATGTACACGTAAGCTTTTTGGTTGAGGTGACAAATATTGTTGAGATGGCAAATATTTACATATCTGGAAGAAAATGTGAGGTGGCAGCGGAGTTTGTTTTAAATATATATAATAAATATTAATATATGTAATTATTTATCGCAAAATCTAAATTTATTTTCAAAATATTTTTAGAAAAATATAATATGGACAATCTATTTTGTTTTTTGAGTAGTCAATATATTTTGATGTCGTAGATGAGATCAATTAAAACAGATAAGAATGGTTGATTACTCGATTTTAATTTTTTATGAAGAAAATTATATATTAATTGTACTTTAATTTGTAACTCAAGAAACATTAATAGTTATACATAATATTAAATGCTAAACAATAATAATAATAATAATAATAATATATAATAAGAATTTTTCAACTATATTTACTTCTTTGAAACAAAATAATTTTCTCTCAAAAATACAATAATAACACTCATATAAAGTTAAATATATATTATTGTTAGGTACTTCTCTTCAACAAATTAGATTGATAAAATTGAATATATATTATTGATATAACTACTATATTAAAAATCATTTGACAAATGAGACATAAAAATTTATATTAATTTTTTAAAATAATATAGAATTAATGTGAAAGACGTTGGACAAATGTTATGAAATAATAATGTGACATTATGAAATAATAATATGGAATTAATTTAAAAAAATGTGACATTATGAAATAATAATATGGAATTAATATAGAAAAATTTGAGTAGACGTTATGAAATAATATTTAAATACGAGATAGTATAAGATAGTGGATGATGTATAAAATTTATGAAAAAGCTAAAAACTTAGTAGGAGAAACTCTCTATGAAGATGTACACGTAAGCGTTTTGGTTGAGGTGACAAATATTTACATATGTGGAAGAAAATGTAAGGTGGCAGCGGAGTCTGTTTTAAATATATATAATAGATAGAATGGAGAACGTGCCACCTATTTTTAAACCTTTAAGAGGGATACAACAAGGTGATCCTATATCATCCTATATTTTTATGATCTGCATGGACAAATTATCTCCTCTAAAGAATTATATGTTTTTGGAGGATGGTAAATGGAAAGGAGTACTTTGTGAGCAAGACGACAAAGACCATTTATTTATAATCTTATGTTTGTTGATGATCTTTTATTGGTTGGCAAGACAATGACAAAACAAATGGAGCGTACATTATATGTTTATATTTTGTTCATTGAGTCACTACGCCAAAAATGTCATTTAATAGCGCTCCTTTTACAACGCTTACTAAATACAACCGCTGTTATAAATATATTTTAAAAATAACGGATCCTATCACAGCGCTTTTTTGACAAGCACTTTGAAAAAAGCGCTGTTGTAGGCTCATATAGCGTTTGCGCATAATGTTATAAGGCTTTTACAGCGCTTTTCTCACAAGCGCTGTAAAATGAAGCGCTTTCACGTATTATATTACAGCGCTTTTTTCACAAGTGCTATAAAAGACATGCACTTTCAAATAATTTAACTACCTATTATAGCGTTTTTTTCACAAGCGCTGTAAAATACATGCGCTTACAAATAATTGAACTACCTATTACAGCGCTTTTTTCACAAGCGCTGTAAAATACATGTCCTTTCAATCAATTTAACTACCTATTACAGCGTTTTTTTGCAAAAGCACTGTCAAAGACATGCGCTTTCAAATAAATATCATTTACTTTTAATTAAATAAAAACAAATTTAAAACAAATTTATGAACCTTCATCACTTCTACTCTGGGAACCCTCATATCCTCTACGTACTGTGCGGCCATCTACGTTGTCTCAGGTATTTTTTAATTTGTTTTTGTCAAAAAATCTTTAGTTTTTAAATAATTGAAAACTAATAAATTGTTATATATTAAATCTTTTTTTTTTTTGGAAATTTGTTGGTCTCTTCTGTTTTGAAATCTTTTATGTTTTGAAATTGTTAATAGATATGTTGATATTGGTTTCTTTTTGAAACTTGTTGATATGTTCTGAAAGCTTATTATTTTTGTAACTGCATTTATATAGGCCGTATAATATGGATAGGAAATGGATGTCTGCCAATCGATTGTTGAAAGAGTATGAAATTGGAGTGAAGAAGTTTGTTCAGTTTGCAGTGAAGAATGCAAAAGATCCAAATAGAGTCGTTTGTCCTTGTTTAAAATGTTTTTTTGGAAAACGCGTTAGAGAAGATGAATTAGAAGGACATTTAGTATGTAATGGAATTGATCAAAGCTACAAATGTTGGATAAGACATGGTGAGAAAAAAAAGGAAACATTAATTTTGAGAATAGTTCGACATATACTTCAACTGACTTTGATACAGATACATATGAGCCTGACCGAGTTGATGAGATCGCAAAAGCAGTTGAAGAAGATCTTCGTGATTGTCCTAAAATGTTTGAAAGTTTGTTGAGTGATGCAGAGAAACCATTATATAATGGTTGTACTAAATTCACAAGACTGTCGGCGATATTAAAGTTGTACAACTTAAAAGCGAGTAATGGATGGTCTGATAAAAGCTTTACATAATTATTAATACTCATAAAAGATATGTTGCCAGATGATAATGAACTTCCCAGTCAAACTTACGAGGTTAAATAAATTTTGTGTTCTATTGGCATGAGTTACGAAAGGAGTCATGCGTGTCCTAACAATTGCATTTTATTTCGAAATGAATATGAATTACTTAAGGCGTGTCCGAAATGCAACGTCTCTCGATATAAGAAGAAAGAATCTACTCCAGCAAAAGTCATGTGGTATTTTCCTATAATACCAAGATTTACGCGCATGTATCGCAGTGAAGAAGATTCAAAACACTTGACATGACATGCAGATTAAAGAATTAGAGATGGAATGTTTCGACACCCTGCAGATTCCCCACAATGGGCAAAAATTGATCACGAGTATCCTGAATTCGAGATAGAGTCAAGAAATCTAAGACTTGCACTTTCTACTGATGGAATGAATCCACATGGTCTTCAAAGCATCTCACACAACACGTGGTCTGTGATTTTGTTAATATATAACCTACCTCCATGGTTATGTATAAATCGTAAGTTTATGATGTTGTCTTTGTTAATTTCTGGACCCAAACAACCGGGAAATGATATCGACGTATACTTGACTCCTTTAATTGAAGATTTAAAACTTATGTGGGAGACAGGTGTGGAAGTTTACGATGGGTATAAGAAAGAATGTTTCAATTTGAGAGCTATGTTGTTCGGCACAATTAATGATATTCCAAGATATGGTAATTTATCAGGATATATCATTAAAGGTCAGTGTGCATGTCCTATATGTGAAGAGAGTATAAATTGGATGTGGTTGAAACATTGTAAGAAGAATGTGTTTCTTGAACATCGTAGATTTTTACCTTATAGTCATTAGTATCGTGGGTGGAGAAATGCATTCAATGGAAAATCAGAGGAAGGTAAAGCTCCTTTAGCACCGACTGGATATTAAATACTTGAAAAAGTACAAGGTTTGACCAATAAATTTGGCAAACCTTTTGCGGGAGAGCTGGTAAAAACTGGGTGGAAGAAAAAGTCGATTTTCTTTGAATTACCATATTGGAAGTCATTGTATATAAGACATTTCCAGGAAATTCTAAAGATGGCATCAACACAAGATTGGACTTGGTTGATATGAGAATAAGAAATGAATTGGGTCCCGTAAAGAAAGGAAATCACACATATCTACCTCCAGCCGCTCATACTCTATCTAGAAAGGAAAAAAATTGTTTTATGTAAATTTCTACACGAAGTTAAAGTTCCAGAAGGATACTCTTCAAACATTAAAAATTTGGTTTGTATGAAAGATCTCAAGTTAAAAGGTTTGAAGACCCATGATTGTCAAATTCTAATGGAGCATTTGCTACCAATAGGTATACGTTCCGTTTTACCTGAAAAAGTTCGACTAGCCTTAACTAGATTATGTTTCTTCTTCAGGGAAATTTGTAGTAAAGTGATCGACCCTCAGAAATTACCGACATTGCAGAGAGAAATTGTTGTTACTTTGTGTGAGCTTGAAATGTATTTCACACCCTCGTTTTTTGATATAATGGTTCACCTTACTGTTCATCTGGTTAAGGAGACACAACTTTGTGGGCCAGCTTATATGAGATGGATGTATCCGATAGAACGATATATGAAAATATTATAAGGGTACGTAAAAAGTAGAAGTCGAGCAGAAGGTTGTATTGTTGAACAGTACATTGTTGAAGAGGCTACTAAATTTTGTACTGAATATCTCTCCAATGTTGAATCCATAGGGGAAGAATACCAGGAGACTACTGACTATATCAAGGACAGAATGGGAGCAGGCACAATTGTATGTTTTGCACAATGATGATGAGGTTCAACCGTATGTTACAATACACATGGATCACTTATCTCGTTTGAACATGAATAGGAATCAAAATTGGATAACTCGAGAGCACAATCAAAGTTTTATAACATGGTTAAAAAGTCACATAAAGTTAAAGTTTGATATAGACCCCAGATCAATTTCACAGAGATTGAGGTGACTAGCAAATGGTCCGAGCTTACATGTCTTTTCTTACACTGATTATGTTGTTAACGGCTACACATTTTATACCAAAGAACAAGATGATTAGACCACTATGCAAAATAGCGGAGTCACTCTCGTAGCTGAAGCGATGCATGTCTCAAGTGAAAAAGACAAAAACCCAATATATGCAAATCTATCATATTTTAGGGTTATCGAGCGCATATGGGAGTTAGAATACACAATGTTTCGTGTTCCCATATTTCGTTGCAAGTGGGTCGATAATAATAATGGCGTTCGGATTGATGAGTCAGGATTCTTGCTTGTCGATTTTAATAGGGTGGGATACAAAGACGAGCCTTTTATTTTAGCGTCGGAAGCTCAACAAGTGTTTTATGTCACTGATCCTTCTGATGATAAATGGTTTGTTGTCCTATCGACCAATAAAATAAGTGATGATAAAAATAATGATGAAGATGTTGGTAATGATCTTTTATTTGCAAAATCATAACAACCACATGAAATTGATTCAACTGATGATGGTTTATATCTTAGAGATGATCATGATGAGGGAATTTGGATTAATCCATTGTTTTGTATTATAAATGGACAAACAAATGTGAATTCCACCAGGAAAAGAAGAAGGGCATCTTAATGTACATGTTTAATTGTGTTATATAAGCCATGCATGTAATCTGAACTGTGTTAATGTAAATATGCATGTAATCTGAACTGTGTTGATGATTGGATAGATAAGGCGTTGAAGGATGCCAAAGATATACTATGGAATGACATTCAAGTAACTTTTTTGATCCACTCTTTTGCTATTTATAATTTTTTTCATTGAAATACTTTACTTATAATTTTTTTCATTGCATACTACTTTTGTTCTTGATGAGGGGAGAAAGAATTATGTATTGAGAGTTGCTGGGAAAATCCACCGGGGATTTAGATCTCGCCTCTCTAATTTCTATTTAAAAGATAGAGAAGGAAATACAAATGTTGAAACTCTAAAAATATATAAACATTATATATCAAATGATCAATGGAGTTCATTTGTATCCAAACGTTTGGACCCCGCATTTGTCGTAAGTGATTAATTTATTAGCATTTGTGTTTTATTATTCATATTCGTAGTGTATTTTAAATTTCTACACAATTGCTATTTTTTTTATATAGAATATTAGTAAGGCAAATCGCGAAAGGGCAAGAAATCCAACCCACCCATACAAAAACTCACGTATGGGATATGCACGTCTTGATCAAAAACTTGTAAGTAATTAAACATCACTTTTATATAATGAAGTAATTTGTATTATAAACTATAGTGTCTAACTAATTTGTATTATTTTGTTTATGATTTTAACGAATAGTGACAAGACACCCAATTAGATCAACCGTTGGGTCGTCATATATTGTTGAAGGAAGCGCGTGTAAATAAAGACGGAGTGGTTGACAATAAAACTTTCCAAAAAGTAGTAGAACTTTGTGTAAGTATATTATCACTTTAATATTTTTTAATATTGTATTTTATCACTTGAATACTTTTTAATATTGTATTTTAAAAATGATATTGAACTTATCTTTTTAATCCTACATGTATTTTAGGAGACTATCGAACAAAGTTCTGAAAATAAAGAGGGCAACAAGGATAGTTGCAGGGACATTTTGGGTAAAGTGTTTAATGTCGCTGAGTATTCCGGTCGGGTTAGGGGGAAAGGATTTGGCGTAATTCTCAAAAGTTATTTTTCTCAAGAGAAGCGCCAAAAACCTTCCAATGAGGAAGTATTAGAGAAGCTCAAAATCCTTACAGAGAAAGTGGCACTTTTGGTGAATACGAACAAAGACAAGCAACTCCCGGATCAGCTCCAATATGAAATACAAATGGAGAGTGAAACCGCGAGTTGCAACGTCGGTCTCAAAAGTATTCTCAAGGTAATTAATTACTTACTTGCTTATGTAATTACTTATGTATTAAACAAACTTATATATTAACCGTACTTATGTTTTAACTATTGATTTAGGGTGTCACTCCATGCGTGCTATATTTGTCCTCGCCTACTCATCGGAAGGTGGGAAAACGAAAATTGTACAATACTTCGGGAGAAGTATTGCACAATACTCCGATCCCTGTGGGCCATGTCAAAGTATCACCTGTTGTTGTTTTGGAACCAACTACATCGTTGTCGATACCGGACAACGATGGAGATATGCAGTTATTGGGCGAAGCTATTGGTAGTTACGTGGCATGGCCCACACATTTTGTTGCCCTCGATAAGGTATATTTAATTAATTGAAATGTATGTTTAATTGATATGTATATTTAATTGCTGATTTTTTTCCGCTCCTAACTTTAATTTAACATTTATATTTACATGCTGAAAAAGCCTAAAGGGAATGATAAAAAGATTCCCAGAAACAAATCAGTTACATCTCCCGAAAAGGTTTGTCACATTTATTCCCTAAGGTTTGTCATTTTTTCAGATTCAATAAACTAACATTTAACCTCATTTTTGTATATCCAATTAAATAAACCACCCGTACAGCCAAAAAAAGCCAGCAAACCTCAAAAATTGGAGGGTAATAGAGCTGGCAAACTACAAAGGCTGGAGGGTAATAAAGCTGCCAAAGTTACAGCAAGAAAACGGGATCTGGAAAATTGGTCGCTGCTGCTGCTGCTCCTAAACTAAGTCAGCCATGCCTTGCTAAATACGGGGCGTGTCTTGACACCCAAGTAAAAAAGAACATGGGCAGCAACGAAAATTTGCGCATCATACCCATGACTAAAGCTATATTCGAAGATGAGTATGATGAATTTCTCAAAAAGAAGCACATTTACGCATCATACCCATAAGGAGCTTAGTGCTACTATCATGAGCTTGTACATAAGGTAAAAAATACTTTTAATTGCATTTATTGGTAATTAATTAAATGTATTGGTAATTAATCTAGTTTAAAATTTTCATTGAAGGTTTTTGTATGAGAAGGTTGTGTGCATGCGCAAATTGTCAAATAAATACTCATTCTTGTCTCCGCATAAGTTGTCGATGTGCAAACTCGATCCAGTAAATGTAAAGAATTACATTGTAGATATGTTATTAGAAAATATAGAAAAGGATAAATTGTTCTTCACACCATATAATTCAGGGTACGTAATTATATATTATTTATTTATATCTTTTATAATTGATGAGATTTTAATTTATTAGTTGTGTATAAACAAAATTGGTTAACCAAATTTTTGTTGTTGTTGCAGGGCGCATTGGGTGCTATTTGCAATCAATGCGGTCTCTGAAGGTATATACTATTTGGATCCCTTGCATGACAATTACAACAATCACTCCGATATAAAGACTATGTTCGACACGTAAGTAATATTCATTTATTTCTTATATATGTATATAAATAATGTGTTTGTTAATACTACAATAATTACGTTTATTCATTCGATAGTGCCTTACAAGTTTTTTGAGCTTAAAGAGGTGCTACAATGTCGAAGCGAAAGTCTAATAACATCACATGGATTCCATAAAGGTTTGAAATATATGCATTTAAATGTTTTATTTTACAGTGCCCTCGTCAAACAAACAACATCGATTGTGGGTACTACGTATTGAGATTCATGAAGGACATTGTTGACAAGAATAATACTATTATTCCAGAAACGGTACGGTATTTTTATTATATGATTTTCATATATAAATTATCTCTATATTTGATACTAACTTAATATGTTCAATTTTTATATTGCAGTACTTTGACAATTCCAATACATCATATTCTGAGGAAGATCTAATGGAATTAAAGGAAGAACGGTGTCAGTATGTGCTTGAAATGAAAATTATTGGATTTTCTGGGAAATAGCATGTTGCTGGGCAAGGGATCTGAATATTATATGGTAGCTAGTGCATATTTTGCCTATTATGTTGGTTATTATATGTATATGATCATAGGACACAACATATGAACATGTATACGAATATGTAGGTAATTAGATTCAATGTATATGTAGTTAATTAGGTTGTAAATTAGGTTATATATATGTATCTGAATGTAGTTAATTAGGTTGTAAATTAGCTTATATATATGTATCTGAATGTAGTTAATTAGGTTGTAAGTTACAGAGTTACATATATGTTAATTAAGTTACAGAGTTCTGTCTTTTGTCTACTAATTGTGTGAACTGCTTATGGTATTTGAATATGTTTTGTTGTTGTGTGAACTGATTCTAGATCAAAATAATTTTGGATAAAAAGATAAAAGACAACGCTTTCTAAAAAAATCCATAAAAAGCTAAAAAGCGCTATAAAATGTGCACCCAATATATGCATTATAGGTGCACATTTTACAGCGTTTTTTTTTTGAAAAAGCGCTGTAAAAGGCGCACCCAATATATGAATTATATATGCACATTTTACAGCGCTTTTTCAAATAAGCGCTGTACAATGTGCATAATAATGCATATTATGTGCGCGCATTTTACAGCGTTTTTTTGAAAAAGCGCTGTAAAATGTGCATAACAAGCGCGCATTATATCTACATGTTTTATAGCGCTTTTTTAAAAGCGCTGTTGTATCTTTTACAGCGCTCGATTTTAGAAAAGTGCTGTTGTATCTTTAAGGATATGATAATGATTTTGGAAAATACATGACCTGAAATGATTATGTTACGATGGCACCCTAGAAGAGGTGTAACAACTTATGTGTTTTAGAAACCAAGATACAACGTGAGAGATCATAGAGACAATTTTTGGTATAGGTCGAAGTCATTATCTTGTGTGATGGGAAACACAAGGCTAATCAACAACCAGACACACGTGAGTGTTTGAGGGTAACAATTGGTGCAAAAATATTTTTTAATTACAATCCTCTGGTTAATATTTTGAAGATAATAAATACATATAAATAAAGAACAACTATCTCCTAATTATATATGCTAAGTTTGTAGATTAAATCAAAAAGTTATGTGAATAACTATTCAAAGTAGTCTAGATTGCAAGTACTTTAGATCTTCTATTGGAACAAAAACGTAAAAGAAATATTGCAAAAACAAGTGCAACAAATGAAAATAAAAGAAACCAAGATTTTACTTCAACTTGACAATGTAAAGTTTGGTGATACGCGCGCGTGTTGTCGCAAGTCTCAGTTGACTTTGGATGTGAACAACGTAGTACCTCAATTGCCTTTTATAACCCAACTGAATTTTTTTCCTCTATCTATGATACATAAGTGAAACAAGAATTCCTTTGCCTCTAACAAGCGTGATGAGTAGGTGACTACCTCTGATAATCTCATCATATGTCTGATTCTGAACTTTTTTGTATGTTGTGATAAAGTCAACGTCTCTAGAAAAGTTAACGCTCTAATAAGAGTTAATGATCTGATGATCTATAAGATATCCTATGAGTAATATACAATCTATCTATGTGCATCCTCAGATAATCAACTATAATCTGTTTACTCTTAAAATATACATCCTTCAATAACATGTTGGCTCTGATGGTCTTTAAGACAATATTCTAATTATTCTATTTGTTGATCTCATACCCACTGTTTTCTCTAATTGTCATACATTTTTGAAGGAGTGATTTTTGAGAGTTAGTTCTGAGCTCAACGGATAGATTTATCTTGAATGGTGCAATTGCTAAAATCAATGAAGAAACATAATGTCTTTCTACAAAATGAAGTACACATATTTGACCCTAAAGTACAAAGGCCATACCCTAAAGGACCTCCAACAAAAACATCTCAACAAACACTTCCTCCTTGTATTTAAGATGAAATGAGTCAATAAAAAATTGGTCGTGGGCATAGAACGAAAAGTGTAATTATGAAAAAGACGAGAACACGTCAAAAAACATGAAAGAGAAATCCTCTCAACAGAGAGTTTTTAGAATTTATGTAAATTAGTCAAAGTGTCTTCATATACTTGAACTGAAATAGGATTGAATGTGATGAAGTAACAATGTCAATTATAAGGAAGGGGGTTTGAATTATAATTGTCCTTTTTTGAAATTCCTATCAAAAACTGAAAGTTTTCACTCAAGATTGATCATGGTTATAAAAGAAGAACGTTCTTGGTTAGTGGAAAAATAACAATATAAATTTATCAATATAAAAAGTGAATGTAAGACAAATAATGAATAGAGATAGGGAAAGAGATATCACAAAAGCATATATCCTGGTTCACCCAACACGGGTTACGTTGAGTCCTCACAAATTTGAGATTTTCCACTAAGTGGTTCAAAGCAAGAACTTTCTTAGTTTTCTCACTGTTTCCACATATCAGTCTTGATATATTACAAGGTTCTAGCTTTCTACCTAGAAAGGATTTCCATAGAAAGGATTTTTCACTATTTCAGAAAGGATTTTACAAATTACCTTTTAAATCATAAAAGGATTTCTACTACTCAAGCTATACTTAACAATATAGCCTTGAGTTACAAAGTAATGATTTTGAGAATGTTAGAATTCTCACACTAGATTCTATATATTAGAACTCAATAATCACTGACTCTAATCTCACATTAATAAATGAAACTATAACTTAGAATGATTTGAGAAGCTCGAGTATGATTTGAATGAGTGATTTTTTACTTGGCACTTTGAGTTCTGATTTGTTCTTCATGTTGAGACAAAATCTCAATTTAATATTTTGATGAAAACAAACAAAAAGTTAATTAAGAATTATAATTATGATTCTAAGTGTTTTGGTATTTAACACGTGCATTTGAGTGTGTTAAAAAAAGATAGGTATCAAACATCACAAACCAGCAGATCAATCTTGGATCAATCTTTTGATGCAGTAGATCAATCTTATGATGCAGCAGATCAATCCTGGATCAATCTTTTGATGCAGCAGATCAATCTTTTGATGCAGCAGATCAATCTTATGATGCAGCTAATCAATCATGCATCAATCTTTTGATGCAGCAGATTAATCTTATGATGCAACAGATCAATCCTAGATCAATCTTTTGATGCAACAGATCAATCTTAAGTTATTCAATCTCCACATAATTTGATCAATCCTGGAAGCCACATTCAGCTTATAATCACATAATAGATCAGCAAAAGAACAATAAAAATCACACTCATTTCAGAATTTGAAGAATCAAGTTATGCTTCAATAAAGACATAATACAAAGATCATTCTTCATATAAAGCAAGTGCAAGTACAAGGCTACAAGTAGTGAAGTACACTACTGATTTGAACTATTTTAAAGCCTGCACACATGACAAAAAATCATGTACTCAAGGCTGACATACTGACACGATGCATAGGGAACAATTTGTTTTCATAACAGACCAAAAGATCAATCCTGGATCAATCTTTTGATGCAGCAGATCAATCTTAAGTTATGACAGATTTTCCAACAGCTCTTTCATGACAGTTGGTCCTTTTCCAACAGCCATATTAGCTGTCCTAAGCCTTCTTAGAGTCTATAAATGCAGTTGCAAACTGAAGAACAAAATAGAACAATAAGCACCAAGCAAAAGAACAATCTTTTCAATCATACTCAAAGTGCCTCAATCTTTTTTCATATAGCTTGCTGTTTTGTTTTCATCTTTGTGTTGTAATCATTTACAACTGAGGTCTATTTACATAATATATTTCTCAAACAAGAGTTGAGTAAATATCAAGATTCTAAATAGTCTCAAATCCACCACTTTGTAACTCAAGGTTGTTTTGTCAAATCTTGAGTAAATTGGAAAAATCCTTTCATGTTTTGAAAGGTAACTTGTTAAAGCCTTTCCAAAACAGTAAGGTAGAATTGAAGAAATCCTTTCTAGGTAGAAGGGTAGGAATTGTGTTAAGATCAAGATTGATCCATGAAAACCAAGAAGGATCTTGGTTTCAACACTTAGTGAAAAAGCTCACGGTTGTGAGGACTGGACGTAACCCGGATTGGGTGAACCAGGATATATCCTTGTGTGATCTCTCTATCTCTATCTCTATTTATTTTATGCTTTACAATCATATTTCATTTTGGTAAAATTGATCTTGCTGTTTTAAAGATTTATCTTCTGCAAACTTAAGATTCATCTTCTACAAAGTAAAGATTGATCTTCATCATTGTAAAGATCAATCTTAACCTGAGATCTTATTTTTAAAGCAGAATCTTTTAAAAAGGGACAATTATAATTCAAACCCCCTTCCTTATAATTGATATTTTTTACTTCAATTGGTATTACTGTTTGGTCTTAAAAGTTCAACACCTAACAAGTGTTAGAGAATAGATCTAAAAAAAAATGTCAAAAGATATTTATATTGTTGAAGGAGGGTCATCTTATAGACCACCTTATTTTGGTAGCATAGACTACTATTTCTGGAAAAGAAAAATGCAGCTATTTTTGAAATCTCAAGATACACGAATGTGGCGCATCATTACAGATGGAGATTTCGTACCAAGATTCCACCAAAATGATTCAACCTCTGCTGAAAAAAAGGAAGCAGATTGGACAATAGAAGAAAAATCTAAGGTACTCCTAAACTCTAAAGCTCATTTATTCTTATCCTCTGCTTTGAATAGAGAAGAATGCGAAAGAGTTGATGAATGCAAAACTGCTAAAGAAGTATGGGACATATTACAAACTCATCACGAAGGAACAAGCCATGTAAAAGAAACAAGGATTGATATAGGCATAAGAAAGTTTGAACTCTTTGAAATGAATGTAGGAGAAACTTTTGATGAGATGTACTCAAGATTCACAACCATTGTAAATGAAATGCGCTCTTTAGGGAAAACATACTCAGTACAAGACAGAGTCAGAAAGATCATGAGATGTCTTCGATTAATATGGAGACCAATGGTGACAGCCATAAGCCAGTCCAAGAATCTTGACGTACTCGGTCTTGAGGAACTGATTGGAACATTACAAGCACATGAAGTGTTGCTACAAGAAGACAAACCAATCAAAAAGGCCAAAGCAATAGCTTTGAAAGCATCTCAAGAAAGCACATCATTACAAACAGATGAGGACTCAAAAGAAATCGAACAAGAAGATGTTGATAAAGAGATAGTTCGTCTTATAAGAAAGATACAAAGAATGTTGATAAGAAGGGATCAAATAAAAAAGGGATTTCTAGATAAAAAGGAATTCAAAACCAAAATAGATAAAAGCAAAATCATTTGATTTGGCTGCAACAAACAGGGACATTAGAAAACTGAATGTCGATTAAACAAAAAGGTGCCAAAGAAATTTCCTTTCAAAAAGAAGTCAATGATGGCAACCTGGGATGATTCTGATGAATCAGAAAAAGATGAATCTGAAGAAGCAAACCTGTGTTTCATGGCAAACATTGAAGATACAGAGGTAACAAATTCTGAACCATGTCTTGTATGTAAACAAATGGAAACTGAATTTGACAATTTGCTAAATGATTCAAATTTTCTCATTCAAAAGTGTAGTTCTTTTAAAGAAAAATTTCACAAGGAAAAAGAAGAGAAAGAGAAAATTCAGGTCATGAATGATAAACTTAAAGAAATCATTCAAAATTTGAAGGATTCCAACTTTACATATTTGGAAACAAAAAAACCAAAAAGTCAAGATCAATATGTACAGACAAAGAACGATCTTCTCAAAAGACAAGATCAATATTTACAGATAAAGAATGATCTTCTCAAGGCTGAAGTTGAAACTCTTAAAAATGATTTGAAAAACTTTATTATAGCAACGGAGATATTTCAGAAAATAATGGGATCTCAAGTAGGGATTTTTGATAAAGTTGGGCTTGGTTTTGACAAAACTCAAAAAACCAAAATGTATGAAACTTTCTTTGTTCCTGAATTAAGAGAAGAAAAATGCAAAATCAAATGTTCATATTTTAACAAAATTGGACATTTAGAACTTGCATGTTACTTTAGAAAAAGGGATATAAAAAACAGGAACAGAAGAAACCTCAAACTAGAAAATCATTTGACAGAGATTTTTTTTTTCTAAGAAACTAAAAGAACGACCTTTAGATCAATCTGAAGTCTTATCAGAAACAACCAATATTCAGTCTTTTAAATCAGTTTCAAAAAGAGGTTCTTCTCAGTCTAAGATTGATCATTCTAAGAAATCATTTAACAATATAAAACCAGATTTCAAGGCTAACTCCCAAGGACCCAAACAAATATGGGTACCAAAATCATTACTAACTTGTGATGCAGGAACATCATCCAATAATCAAGAAAGAACATTGATACATAGACAAGGCATGCTCAATACACATGAATGGAAAAGTATGATGCCTCATCTCATTACAAAAATTTGGAGTGTCTTTAACCCTTTGAAACATTAACAAATCAAAGGTACATGTATCATCTTATTTCGCTTCCATGTATGCGCTTATTATCATGTTCAAGATTAAAATGTTGTCTTTTGTAAAAGATGACAAAGAACATAGTGTTATTTTCCTTGTATTCTGGATCAATCTTTTGATGCAGCAGATCAATCTTATGATGCAGCAGATCAATCCTGGATCAATCTTTTGATGCAGTAGATCAATCTTAAGTTATTCAATCTCCACATAATTTGATCAATCCTGGAAGCCACAGTCAGCTTATACTCACATAATAGATCAGCAAAAGAACAATAAAAATCATACTCATTTCAGAATTTGAAGAATCAAGTTATGCTTCAATAAAGACATAATACAAAGATTATTCTTCATATAAAGCAAGTGCAAGTACAAGGCTACAAGTAGTGAAGTACACTACTGATTTGAACTATTATAAAGCCTGCACACATGACAGAAAAGCATGTACTCAAGGCTGACATACTGACTCGATGCATAGAGAACAATTTGTTTTCATAACAGACCAAAAGATCAATCCTGGATCAATCTTTTGATGCAGCAGATCAATCTTAAGTTATGTCAGATTTTCCAACAGCTCTTTCATGACAGCTGGTCCTTTTCCAACGGCCATATTAGCTTTCCTAAGCCTTCTTAGAGTCTATAAATGCAGTTGCAAACTGAAGAACAAAATAGAACAATAAGCACCAAGCAAAAGATCAATATTTTCAATCATACTCAAAGTGCCTCAATCTTTTTTCTTATAGATTGCTGTTTTGTTTTCATCTTTGTGTTGTAATCATTTACAACTGAGGTCTATTTACATAATATATTTCTCAAACAAGAGTTGAGTAAATATCAAGATTCTAAATAGTCTCAAATCCACCACTTTGTAACTCAAGGTTGTTTTGTCAAATCTTGAGTAAATTAGAAAAATCCTTTCATGTTTTGAAAGGTAACTTGTTAAAGCCTTTCCAAAATAGTAAGGTAGAATTGAAGAAATCCTTTCTAGGTAGAAGGGTAGGAATTGTGTAAAGATCAAGATTGATCCATGAAAACCAAGAAGGATCTTGGTTTCAACACTTAGTGAAAAATCTCACGGTTGTGAGGACTGGACGTAACCCGGATTGGGTGAACCAGGATATATCCTTGTGTGATCTCTCTATCAATATCTCTATTTATTTTATGCTTTACAATCAGATTTCATTTTGGTAAAATTGATCTTGCTGTTTTAAAGATTGATCTTCTGTAAACTTAAGATTGATCTTCTACAAAGTAAAGATTGATCTTCATCATTGTAAAGATCAATCTTAACCTGAGATCTTATTTTTAAAGCAGAATCTTTTAAAAAGGGACAATTTTAATTCAAACCCCCTTCCTTATAATTGATATTTTTTACTTCACTTCATTGTGAAGCTTTATTTATAGGCTTCAAGAGAGCTTATGACATTTCATTTAACCATTGGTAGTAGGCCAATTGTCATGAGTAAGTGAATGGATAAGATCATCCATAAAGTTGGATTGTTTTTTTGTTGAAACCAGGAATGTTCTTTAGTACCAAGAATGTTCTTCGAATTGGTTTGAGATGAGCTAACTTGTATTTGTGATCTTGTCAATTGTCTAAAATGATTACAAGCTTTAAGTGTCTTGTGAAGGTCTCTTTGAAGGTACAACAACATTTTTCTTTACATCCTATCATTTGTACTTGGATTTGGTTGACTTGGAGAATGATCTTGCTTTATACTTTTTACGAAGCAAGGTGTTGAGTCTTTGAATTCTGGAATAAGTCTTGCTTAGATTGATCCTTATATATTTCTGATTAACATATGGAATGGATAATACTTCCTGGATCTACTCTTTTACATAAAAATATGACCATTCTTGTTTATGGCAGATGTGGAGAACGTTCTTCGTATTCAAAAATCTGTCAAGAACGTTCTTCGTTTTATTGATTTTGATTTCTTGATTTTAATACGATTTTCTTTGTAATGCTTGGTCTCTATCTTGTTTTAACACACTTAAATACACATGTTAAATATAAAAACACTTAGAATCATAATTAGAAGTCTTAATTAACTTTATGTTTAATTATCATCAAAACATTAATTTGGGATTTTGTCTCAACATGTGTAACATTTTTTTAATGAGAGTTAGAGTCCTTGAAACAAACTTTGTGTCAAAATAGACATAAACTAGAAGCTATGTAAATGAGCTCGATAATGGCACAACCCTCTCATTCTTAAAGAGACACCTGAAAAAGGTACAACGACCTTCATGAACCTCAACGGTAGGATGTTGAAGAACGGTTTGATGGACCTAATGATTTCATCTTAAAAAAAGTACTTTGTGAGAACAATTTATTGCACTAATGATTTCATTAAGTATGAAAAAATAAGAACATGAAAATCAAAGGATATCACTAGAGGATAACACTAGAGGAAGTCACCAAAGGAAATAAAAAGGCTATATGAAACGAACTCAAATCAGTCAACGAAATCCTTAGAATCCAAAAAATTCGGGCTCGGGAAAAGTTCACGCATTTGCCTCTAATAGCTTGCTTCTTTTAGTTCAACGTGTTTCTGTATCTACCTCTAAATACTGAAGCGTGTTACTGGTTAGCATGCCTCCGATAATTCTGCACAATATCTTTCTAGAAGAATTCGTTAATTTGAGAAATAAATAATTGCCTAACAGTCAAATTATTAAAATCGCATCAATCAAAATTATATTTGGAAGAAATCTATGTTGACCAAGGTGAATTTGAGATAACATTCAGAAACTCAGCAATAAATTCATGAACCTTAATTTTCTCTATAAATAAGGGATCAAGGCGGAAGAAGAAAAGTATAACAACAAACTCAGAAATCTTAAAGACCAAAGCTATTCAAAAAAAAAAAACCTCAAGAGCTCAATTTTCTAAGAATTTAGAGTGTAAGATTTTAAGTTCTAGAAAAGCACTTTGACCTTTTTAGTCCAGTTAAAACTGCCTCGTTGAATGGTAAAAAGTATGGAAAGGTCGTTGTTGACAATTACTCTATATGGACATGGGTTAAGTTCCTTAATCACAAGGATGAGTCTCATAAGTTGTTCACTTCCTTTTTCAAACAAGTGCAAAATGAAAAGCAATTCTCTATAGTAATTATCCCAAGTGATCATGGTGGAGAGTTTGAGAAGAAAATCTTTTCTCAGTTATGTGAAGAGAGTTGTATATTAAACAATTTCTTATCCCCTAGAACACCTCGGTAAAATGGTGTTGTGGAAAGAAAAAATGGCACTCTTAAAGAAATGGCTCACACTATGATGTACGAAACAAATGTTGCGAAGCCTTTTCCCGAAAAAGTAGTCATTACCTCATGTTACATTAAGAACAAATTTGTATCATACTTGTTTCAAATAAGACTCCTTATGAATTGTGGAAAGGTAAAAAGCCCAACATTTCATACTTTCATCAATTTGATTGTGTATGCTATGTTTTAAATACTAAAGATATCATTGACAAGTTTGACCTTCGTTCATAAAAGGTAACTTTCCTTGGATACTCTGAAAGATCGAAAGCTTATAGAGTATTCAACAGGGAGACTCACCTAGTGGAGGAGTCAATACATGTTAAGTTTAATGACAAATAAATTGACCTAAAAAAGTCAAATAAAGTTGAGGATATTGTAGGTTTATTGGAGCCAAAAGAACTAATAAATTCACAAGAAGAACCAAACAAATTAGAGGATACACGAAAAGAAGAGGTACCTGACAAAACAATACAAAATGAACCTGGTTAAATTAAAACCAATCAAGTTAATTCAGAAGCTACAATTGGATGGAAGTACAAGTAATCTCATCTAGAGACTCTGATTATTGGAGATCCAAATGATCCTTTAAAGACCAAATTATAACTGAAAAATACATCTATGTCTGGTTTGCTTTCCTCAATTGAACCTACCTTTGTTAATGAAGCACTAGAAGATAATGGTTGGATACTCGCAATGCAAGAAGAACTTAATGAATTTAAAAGAAATGATGTTTAGGGTCTAGTACGCAGACCAGAGGATAGGAGAACCAAATTGGTATTCAGCAAAAATGTATTGATTACTTTGAGACATTTGCTCAAGTGGCCAGGTTAGAAGTAATACATATCTTACTCTCCTTTGTTCCTTATCATAATATCACTTTTTCAAATGGATGTTAAAAGTGTATTCTTAAATGGTTACATTAATGAAGAAGTATATGTAAAAAAAAACCCCCAGGATTTGAAAACCTAGAGTTTCCTAATCACGTCTATAAGTTTAAGAAATCATTATATGGCTTGAAACAAGCACCTAGAGTTTGGTGTGATAGGTTAAGTAACTTATTACTTGAAAATGGTTTTTATAGAGGTCTGGTTGACACCACTTTGTTAAGGAAATCAATACGAAATGACATTGTTGCTATTTAGATTTATGTTGATTATATTATATTTGGTTATACTAATAACACATGTTGTCAAGATTTTGCTAAGTTAATGAAACATGAATTTCAAATGAGTATGATGGGAGAACTTAAGTTCTTTTAGGAATTCAAATTCAACAAGGTCGGAATAGGAAACAAAAGAGCTACACAAGAAATTTAAGATGAATGATTGCAAGCCTATGGCTACACAATTGCATCCCACTTGCTCACTTGACAGTTGACCAGAAAACATACAGAGGAATGATTGTTTGAACCAAGTTGATTTTATATTTGGAGTTTTTATGGTAACAAAATTATTTTGTGAGAACAAGATATTTGACTTCAAATATTATAAAATCATGTATGGTCAAGTTTTGTAGAAGGCTTGAAAAAGATTTGATCAAGATTTATCTACAAAAAAAATATGAACAAAATCAATATGAAGAATTTACAAACGCAATCTAAACAAAATACAATTCATAATTAAACAAGGTTGAACTAGTTTTTATTTATTTATAAATTATCAAAAAGTTATCAACTTTGGTAAACACAATTCAACCCCTCTCATATTTGCACCTTCAATTGGCATCAGAGCTCGGTCTCAAGGTTGAGCATATTACAGTGTTTGAGAAAAGATCCATAGGTACAATATCTATGGATTCAATAAAGAAGTTGTTGGAGGAAACATCAATGGACCACCTCTATTTGATGGAGAATGTTTTGAGTATTGCAAGGACAGGCTGGGAAGTTTATTTATTTAACAAGATCCTGAACTTTGGGACTTGGTGGAAGATGGTTATATTTCTCTAAAGAATATTGATGGTATCGAAATTCCAAGAAAGGAGATGAATGATGATCAGAAGAAGATGTACAAGATGCATCATAAGTCTTGAATATTCATGATAAATGCAATCACCTTCAAGGAGTTTGAAAAGTGCATCAACAAGGAGACAACAAAGAGTATTTATGATAGTTTAATTCTTACTCATGAAGGAAGCAAGCAAGTTCAAGAAGCAAAGGCCAACCTCTTAGTCGAAAAGTATGAGCTGTTCAAGATGGAAGAAGATGGAGACAATGAAACAATGTTTTCCAGATTCCAGATCTGGGTCTCAGGACTAAAGGTACTTGAGAAGAGTTATATTATTGCTGACCATTTGAAGAAAATCCTTAGGAGTCTGACAAGCAAGTGGACACCTAAGATCAATGCCATTCAAGAAGCAAAGGATCTGAATACTCTTATGCTAGAAGAATTAATTAGCTCCCTCAAATCACATGAAATTGATCATGAGTAAGATGAGCCCAAGAAGAAGAAAAAGACTTTGGTCTTAAAATCCAAGCACAAGAAGGTTCTAAAGTCAACATTAGAATCAGATGATAGTGATTAAGATTAACAAAATATGAACTCATAGGAAGAGGAGACTACCTTCATATCTAGAAGATTTCAGAGGATATGGCATAACAAAAAAGAAATATTTCCCTGATAAGGAATCCCAGTAGTACAATAGAGGAAGTAATGAAAATTTGACAAGAAAAACATTATCAGTTATGGATGCAATGAACTTGGACATATCAAGTCGGATTATCCAAATTTGGAGAAAAGGAAACACTAGAGGAAATATTACAAACCTAAGAATAAGAGTCTAATGGCTACATATGATGATTATGATGAATCCTTTTGATGATGAACAAGAAGATTTGACTCTAATAGCTCACACCAATTCTGCCTTTGGGTCCAACCAAGATTCTGACTCTGGAAGTGAATCAACAAATGAATAAATTAAGGTATTTTCTCACTTTACTCGATCTGATTTAATTACTGCTATAAATGATTTTTTAAATATGAATCACAAATTGTCTTTAAAACTGGAAACACTTAGAAGAGAAAATGCAAACCTAACTAAAAACTTGATTTGTTAAAGAATCAAAGTGTTAAATTTAAAACAACAAATGTAACTCTGAAAACTGATATTATTGAACTTATATTTGTAACTCTGAATAAAATCTCTCGCAATTTCTCTTCTCCTAGAACACCCCAACAAAATGTAGTTGTAGAAAGAAAGAATATTCACACCAAGAAATGCTTAGAACCATTTTTAATTATATGAATGTTGCAAAACACATTTGGGCTGAAGCAATTAATAATGCATGTTATATTCAAAATAGAGTCTTAATTAGATCCATATTTAATAAAACACCATATGAATTGTACTTGTTATATGTTGAACACTAAAGATAACCTTGGTAAATTTGATTCTAGATCTCAAAAGTGTACACTCATTGGATACTATACAAGATCTAAGGTTTATAGAGTGTTTAATTGGGAAACACATATTGTGAAAGAATCCATACATGTTAAATTTGATGACAATCAACTTGATCTTGAAAATTCAAAGCAAGATGATGATAGTGCAGGTTTACCAAAACTAGAGGAAGTAGATGCAAACAAACCAGAAGAACTTGAAAACATTAAGGATATAGGAAAATTAAAAGAATATGATAAATCTTCAAAGGATGAATCTAAATAATTCAGAAACAGTCAAGATAAGTCAGAAAAAAGATCTGGATGGAAGTAAAAGTCATCTCATCCTGAAACTCTAATCATTGGAAGTGTAAGTGATCCTTTGAGGACCAGATTATCACTAAAAGATATCACTTTGTTTAGCTTACTCATCAATTGAGCCTACCTCTATTGATGAATCCTTGATAAATGATAGATGGATTCTTGCAATTCAAGAAGACTTAAATGAATTTAAGAGGAATGATGTTTGGGTGTAGTACCTAGACCAAATAACAACATTATTGGAACCAAGTGGGTTTACATAAACAAGCTAAATGAAAATAATGAAATGGTGAGAAATAAGGCAAGACTTGTAGCACATGGCTATAGTCAACAAGAGGGTATTGATTACACTTAGACATTTGCTCCAATACCCAAGTTAGAAGCTATTTGTATCCTAGTTTCTTTTACCGCAAATAATAACAATACTTCAAATGGATGTTGAAAGTGCTTTTCTAAATGGTTATATACGTGAAGAAGTCTATGTTAAACAACCCACATGTCTTGAAAAATCAGAATTTCCAAATCATGTTTTTCAACTTATGAAGTCTTTATATGGTGTAAAACAAGCACTTAGGGCATGGTATGATAGACTTAGTAACTTTGAAATAGGACAAGTACATCATACACCTTTTAGAAAAGCAATAGGAAATTACATTCTTATTATTCAAATTTATGTTGATGACAATATTTTTGGATTTAATAATGGTACTTTTCCAAGAATCTTCTAAAATTTAAGGAAACTTGAATTTAAAATGAGTATGATGGGAAAACTTAAGTACTTCTTAGGGATACAAATTCAGCAAAGTCAAAAAGGTATATACATTCATCAAACTAAATATACCAAAAACTTCTTAGGAAGTTTTAGATGAGTGATTGCAAACCTATGACTACATCAATTAATGCACCCTACTTGTTTACTTGAAAAAGATGATTCAAGCAAAAATGTTGACCAAAAAATCTATAGAGGAATGATAGGATACGTATTTTGCCTTACTACTTCTAGACCTGACATCATGTTTAGTGTATGTGTATGTGAAAGATGTCAAGTTGACCCTAGGGAATCACATTTGACTTATGTTAAGAGAATCCTTAGATACATAAATGGCATTATCTACCTTACCTTTTTCTACAAGAAATCACCTAAGTACAAACTGAGTGGATACTATGATTCTAATTGTGTTGGAGATAAACTTGAGAGAAAGAACACTAGTGCAACTACACCTTTTTATGTGACAAAACACTAGTGCAATGTACACAGCGGAGGCTTAGTGCATTTCAGCAGTTGGTTGTAGTTTTCAACTACTTTGGATGAAGCATCAACTTGAAGACTACAAAATCCTAGAATATAACATTCTTATCTTACATTCTAGATCTATAAACACATAGAGATCAAACACCACTGCATTAGGGACTTTATTAAAAAAGATGTACTAAACATTCAGTTTGTAGACATATAACACCAATGGGTTGACATATTCACCAAACCACTACCTAAAGATAAGTTTGACCTCATCAAGAAAGCCCTTAACTTTACCTTCATACTTGACTGATGCTGTGATAACTTCAAAGTAACTTAGTTTTATACTAGTTTTTATATTTTCTTGTAATATATTATATTCATGTTATTCAATAAAAATACATAAATAAAAAGAAGTAAACAAAAAACAAAACCAAAAAATCAACAAAAAAGTTTCACTTTCAAGTCTTTTTGTCTGATAAGAAAAGGGGGAGAAATATATTTGATAAAGTGGGCGAGAAAATGAAACTTAGATCTAGAGGGAGTCAAACAAGTATAAATAAAAGTTGTTATAAAAAATACAAGTTTTGTCCTCATAAAAAAAAGGGAGATTGTTTGAACCAAGTTGATTTTATATTTAGAGTTTTATGATAATAAAAGTATTTTAGGAGAGCAATATATTTGAAATCAAAGAGTATGAAAGAAGATATGGCCAAGATTCGTAGAAGATTTGAAGAAGATTTGATAAAGATTTATCTATAAAAAAATATGAACAAAATCAATCTAAAGAATTTACAAAACGCAATCTGAACAAAATAAGAAGATAATCGATCTGAAGAATTTACAATCTCAATCTAAACAAAATAGGAACATAATCAATTTGAAGAATTTACGAACACAATCTAAACAAAATACAATGCAAAATTAAACAAGGACTAAATTTAAGTCCACATTTTAACTCTAAATAGATACGGAAGACTGAAGAAGAAAATTATCGAAAAGCAGAAAAGACTAGTGTTAGAGTTCAAAGAGAGAAACAATTTTTCAAATGAAAAACAATCTTATATGCAAACACTTAAAGTTCCAATCTTTTGTATCCCACCCGATAGTGGTTTAGTTCCTTCTTCAACCTGGAATTGTCAAGTTGTTAGGAGAAGACTTGGCTTTTAAGGTCAAGGTGCTTAGTTCCTCAACATTCTGAGGTTGTTAGGGTGTTTGGTAAGAATGGATTGGAGGGTTATGTGTTTTGTAATTCAAGGTATTTGAATTACTGGATTAAAGTCTTCTATATGAGGAGACTTGATGTAGTCAAGTTAGTAGTGAACTAGGATAATTTTACGTATCAAATTATTTATGCTTTAATTGCTCTGCCTTAAATAAATTTGTTTCTACTCTAATTAAGTTACCAAAATTGAACTAGTTTTATTTATTTATTTATAACTTATCAAAAAGTAATCAACTTTAGGAAACACAATTTAACCTCATTCTTGTGTTTGCATCATCTATGATAAGGTCACTTCTAGATCTTATTGCTTCCAAACTCATAAATTTATTGTGTGTGTGTGTGCCAGATTTCAAAATGATCTAAGGGAATCCCACTTAACTACTATTAAGAGGATCCTTAGATACCTAAAAAGTACTTCTAATTTTGGTTTGTTCTATAAGTTGTCAACTAAGTATAAGTTAGTAGGATATTCTAATGTTGAATATGCTTGAAACAAACTTGAAAGGAAAAGCACCAATGGAAACTGCACTTTCCTAGCTGCAAATTTGATTTCCTGGTCAAGCAAAAGACAAAACACAATTGCAATATCAACAACAGAAGCTGAGTACATTTCAGTAGGAGGATGCAACTATCAACTACTATGGATGAAACATCAATAGGAGGATTACAAAGTTATTGAGAGTAACATTCCCATTTATGTGATAATACATTTTCTATTTATCTAACTAAGAATCTTGTAGGGCTTACTTGTATGGTCAAGTATTGTATTAATTCAAGTTTACTGGTGAGCTTGGATAAAATCTGGTGTTATTTTTACCTTGTCTAAGTCTATCTAATGCAACCTCTAATTAGTCGAAACAGGTATGTCGCCATACTAGAATCAGATATAAAATTAAGAAAATAATTTTAAAATTAGACAAATACAATTTATCCCCCCCC
>JBBPBS010000361.1:6572926-6583843 GCA_037974835.1 Cicer judaicum
TTCCCCCCCCCCCCCCCCACCCTCTTCTCGTGTTTGCGCACCTTTAGAGTTCTGAGAACGAAAGTCTAGAGAGGTTGAAAAAAAGCCTAAAGGTGCAGAGTAAAAAAATACTTATACAACTATTTATGGGAAATAATGGATTAAGTCATCAACTCTATTGAGGCAAAATCTCTCTTTGAGGGAAGGACTAGAGGTAGCAACAGATTGTTGTCAACTAGAATAAAAATTTATATTCTCTTTAGTCTATTTTAACTATTGTCTTTTAGTTCTTTTTGAGTCAACCTTACTTTCACTAAACCTCATTCAATCGTAAGTTGAAAATTTTGATAAAGAACAATATTTTTAAAAAAATTATATAGTTTTCAAAACTATAAACACAGTTCAAACCCTCCATTTTCTTGTGTTTTCTAGCACATTTAACAATTATATGAAACATTGAGGATATTGAGTCCCATTGATATGAAATATTTTGATTGCACTTTTGTATATGTTGTGCCTTTCTAAGGCCCATAAGGCCTATTGCTTTGTATAATTTTGTTGACATGTATTATACATGAAGTGCTTGTTTATCTGCTCCATTAAGTTTTAAAAAGTTTCAAAGACCGTATTTTTTGTTGGTATGCATACCAACGCCTAAATTTCAAACAATTAAAAATAATGTAGTATATTAAACACACCAGTTTTAAGCTTGTTGACACACCAAAATAAAACTTTTATTAACACCTACACAATTATTACAACAATAAGTTATACTTTTGCACTGGTGTTCTTATTAAATTTCATTACCGTCATCTTACAGTACAAAACCAAAACTAAATAATCCTTTTATTTAGTAAATGAAACAAAACTTTTCTCATAATATTTTGCTAATGCAAGAACTCATTCTTTTTTACATTTTTTTTGTTTACTGTCCCTTATTGGCTCCCCATAACCACACACATTAGCACAATGACATGTGTGCTTATGGCACCTCACAAGCCAACGAATTGCACACATATCTCTTGGACAATCTGTATGCTTATAACATTCACAAAATGCAAGAAATGTTTCTAAAAAGGTATAAAGATTGTATACGTATTACAAAAGAAAATTTAAAAACGATGAAAACACCTTACCGTCAACATTTGTTGTAATAAGAAAGAGAAAAATAATGAGAGTTATGTAAAAAGTTAACTTGAAAATTTTAGCCATATTTTTCACTATTTGAATTTTAGAAACAAAATTTATTTAATAAATTTATAATATATAAGTCACGATCTAATTATATGCATAAGTTGTTAAACAAAACCTTTCATAAATTAGAATTTATATTAAATGACTCTAGTACACTAATGTGTTGTATTTTGTCCATTCAACACACTTAGTAAACAATTCACCTAAAAAAGGGCAAAATCATAAAATAAACTATCATTAAATTAAAATCATCATTAAATGACTCTTAAGTACACTAATGTGTCTTAATTGTCCCTTTAGTGAACTTAATAACGAGGTCAACTAAAAAAGTGCTTCTTTCTCTCTCTATCCTTAACATTTCCAAACCTTCTATATCTAGAAATTACTTATATTTTTACCATTTTGATGGTATTGGAAAATATGAATTGTGTTGACTATTTTTGATATATTTTCTATTGCCTAAAATTAATTCTTTATCAAAAGTTTCTCTTCAATTAAACACAAACATGTAACATAGGATTGAGAATAAAATATAAAGAATGAACAAACAAAAGTAAACAAAAGTACATAATTATTTTTGGACTAGTTTACATCAATTGTGACAACATTTTGTTTTTCTTTTATAAAAAGATTTAACTTTAATACAATTAATGACTTAATCCACTAAAAAATCGTTAACTTAGTCGGTCCAAGCTTTTAGTATTATATAAGCTGTCCAAGTGAAGTATTGTTTACTTGCCTCTTATCAAAGCTTCTCCAAGTGAAGTCTTGTTTACTTGCCTCTTATCAAGCTACTCCAAGCAACATGTATTATACCTACCTATCTAAGTTCATAAGTATTATTTATTGTGCCACTCCAAGATATCCACTAGAAACCTTCTAGTTTTTTTTTTAACAATACTAACAATTTCTTTGTGAGGAACGCTACTATGCGGATCACCTGTCCCTCCAAATTAGATTTTCCTTTATAACAAAAAAGGTATACACTACCTAGCATATTTACTTATATACAAGTTTGTATTTGACTTCACACAAAATTTATCATAAGATTCAAACTCTCATAGACATAATATTACAATTTAAATTTTATATCAACTCAAGTATCAGAGTTTATTGAGAACTAATTATAACTACATTCGATTGATTTATTGATACTTCTGATGACTACAATTTTATATCTCATATTTATGTATTTTTCTGATATATTGTTTTGAATACATACCTGCCTTTTTCTTTCCCCATTTTAATCTTTTCGAATTTTCATTAGATATTTATTTTATGAACATAATCTTGTTGCGACCTAAAATTTTGAGTGTTTCTCGAATTCAATGGAATCGCCACTAAAATTTAATTTAAAATAGGGAAAATATTAAGAAACCGTTTAAAAAAAAATTGGTGTTTGAAATCAAATTTTGAGTTCGAGGGTCGATTATGCATAGGGAAGATACTAGCACCCTACGACATCCATTAAATTACGATTATATATAATCAATTGTGCAAAGTTAATTTCAACTTATATAAATTTATTTTTCCATTTCAAAATGCAAACATAATTATTTTGGAAAGAATCTAATCGTAAAAGTATATATTTAAAACATAAAGTAAAAGAGAAAATTTTACCATTATGCTTGACAAGAATGCGATATTACTCTTATACATATCACCCGGTGAGATACAGAAATCAAAGCTACGCAATTTTTGGGTAGAAAATCGGTTGTATTGATTGTTGTTTAAAGAAAATATGCTTGGTTACAATGAAATGATTGGATAAAAAGAATTTGTTGATTTAATGAAAGAAAAGAAAACCTTGAGTCTGATCATTCTAATTTTGATGAGAATTTTTAGTTATTTATATGAATTTGGTAAAGAAAGTTTAATATCACAAAGTTGTCACAATTCAGGCATCTTAAAGTATCACTGACAAGATGTTGCATCTCAATAGGTCTTATTTTATTAAAGGATAATTATTAATAAGAGCTTAAGATCGTCGAGTTGTCAAAACTCATACGTCTTAAAATTAAGCTTGAAAAAATGCAACATTTCAACTAATCTTTTTAACCACATTGATTTTCAATAACACATATGTTCATTTTAATAAAGATGATTATGATAAATTGGTGAATGAATTTTAAATGTCTATGATTTTAAACAGTGGTTGATGTTAATTGTACTTAATAAAAGAATAAGATGATAATTATTATAACACTGAAAGAATTTAATATAACTAAAAAAAATTAATAAGACTTTTAACCAAAACTAAAATGCTTATTTATTGTAAACAAATTTCAAATGGAAGATATAACACTAAAAAAAACTATAAAATCATTATAAATATGAGTTTAGAAATAGTTACCACACAAGTTGAATAATTGTTATACTCCTTGATCTACTTTGTTTGAATTTTTGTTGAGTTGTTGTATTGTTCCTTAACTCATTTCATGTTTCATTTATCTTACTAACAAAAACTCTTACTAACATAATAAAAAAAAATTAAAAAAGAAAACTTTTCAACCTTTTACTAGCTTAAAAAAAATGAAAATTGCAAACTCTCCAACTCCTTGCTATCTTAAAAAATGAAAACTGCAAACTCTCCAACTCCCCTCTCTAAGAATGAATTTATTCACAATTTATAAACAAAAATGATTAATTTTTGTATACATGGAATAAAATTGAGTTTTGGATTATTGATTTTTTTTCTTAAAAAAATTGGATTATTAATCTAAATCTGTAGGAAAAAAATATATTTTAATTGTTTGTATATTTTGTAAAAGTTTTAGTCATTTAGGAAATAAAGAAAAAGCAAAAGGAGCTAAAAAAGCATTGGAAAGATGGTGTGCTTACACAAGGAAAAAATTGCAGCCTTTTTAGGAATAAAAAGAAAAGCAAAAGAGGCTAAAAAGGGATAAGAAGATGGCGGGTGATGTTGTAAAGGTGAAAAGCAAGGAGGCTGATAAGATAGAAGGGAATGCTATTGCTACCCTAAAATAAAAGAATTAGAGAATAACACCAGAGAAAAAAATAGAATCAGAGGTAGAACGAGAGGATACCACTTGAGGCAGAAATGGAACCAGAGGATAACATTAGAGGCAGAACTAGAGAATACCACTAGAGGTAGAAACAAAATTAGAGGCAAAACCAGATGATAACACCAGAGACAAAAACGAAATTAGAAATAGAATCGGAGGATACCACCAGAGGCAGAAACAAAATCAGAGATAGAACTAGATGATACCCCCTGAGGGAGAACTAGAGGATAACACCAAAGGTAGAACCAGAGGTAGAAACGACATCAGAGGCTGAACCAAAAGATAATATCAAAGGCAGAATGGACGACAAAAATTGAGGATAACACCAGAGAAAAAAACAAAAACAAAGGTAGAAACAGAGGATACCACCAAAAAAAAATTTCTTCATGATTTGCTGGATATAATAAGGGTGCTACCAATCTTGCATCTTTTCTCAATTGATATGATGGTCATAGTGGACACATTTATCAATTCATTGTCAGTATGGACATCTTCATTGGCTTGGACGTGTCAACATCGTACCATTTTGTCAACTTCTTCACTTTGAAGGAAATTCTTTTTGTAGCTCATGAAAATGTATCCATAGAGAAAAATTGTCATTTGAGATTGGCAAAACTTGTTGTTTGTTGTTTCCATGCATGTAACCGTTTAACTTTACACCTTTCCATTGGATTAAACATATTATTTTAGTTTCTATGTTTTTGAGTCACGTCATCTAGACTCAAAGGAAGTGACAATTCTAATACTTGATTAGCCTTGATTTTCCTTTGAGACGCTTGATCAGTTATGATATTTTTTATGGCTTCTAATGATCAAAGTCTTGGACCAAACATCACATAGAAGATGACACCAGTTGCAATAAATTGACATCTGAGCCACTTTACTCATAAACTATAGTATCTCTCTAGTGGCTCACTCTTGAACAAATCAGTACACTATAATGAATGTAAATTCTATTTTTATGTTTGCATTTGTTATCATATATATATATATATATATAGATCATATGCTTCAAAATCTTAATTAAAGAATACAAGTTCTATTTTTATAATGATATGATTAATTTCTTAAGAATTATTGTTGAGAGAATTTTTTCATACTTAACACACCAAATATGACTAGGAATGTCTCAAAAATTATTTTCTTAGTCAATGTTACTGAGTTTATAACTCACGATAACGAACTAGTACACAAACTTACAATTTTCATGTATAATTATATGTCTACATATATATACATATATAACTAAGCATATGATTCAAAACATTAATTAAAGAAAACGGTATCAGAATTTGATTAATTAATTTTTGCATTTAAATAGAGGAGGAAAATAAAGGTCTAAATATGATTAAACTCAACTCTTCTAATTACACATTTTGGAAGACTCTCATGAAAGCCATGTTATACAGTAAAGATTTATATGATCCTATTGAGGATAACACTACTAAACCCACAGACAAATTTGACGCTAACGGGAAGAAGATGAATAGAAAGGCAGTGGCATTGATCAAGTAGTGGTTGGAGCTTAATGTATGAACGGAAGAATGTGCAAAATAAAGTATTCTTAATTCAGAAGTTGGCGAATATGAAATACAAATCTGGGGATTCAATGGCAGAGCATATAAGTATTTTTCATATTACAGTGAATCAGTTGACAACTGCATAAATTAAATTAGATGATGATTTGCAAGTGTTGTTATTGTTGAGTTCCTTGCCTGATAATTGGGAAGTCCTTGTTGTGACGTTGACTAATTCAGCTCCAAGTGGAAAGTTGAAAATGTCAACAATTAAAGAGAACATGTTGAATGAAGAAGCTCAAAGAAAGGAACGTGGTTTGATTGGTTCTTCCTCAAAGTCAGAAGCATTAGTTACAAATTCATGGGGAAGAAGTCAATCTAGAAAATTCCATAGGTGCGACAACTCTGAAAGTCGTAGCAAGTCAAGAAGCAAGTCGAGGACTAGAAAAGAAGTGATATTCTATCATTGTGGCAAAGCGGGTCACATAAAAAAAAAATTGCAGGTTCCTTAAGAGAGATCAATCAAGGGAAAGAGATGAACACAAAGAGAAGAAAAATAATAAAGATACAACAACAGTTGTATCTGTTAATAATGTCTACATTGTTTGAGATGATAATTCCATAAACCATGCATGTCAGGAATCAACTTAGATTATTGATTCGGGTGTCTCATATCATGTTACTCCTAGGCGTGATTTCTTCTCATCTTACAGTGCTGGTGATTTTGGCATGGTAAAAATGGGAGATGAAGGAGTATGTAAAATTATCGGTATGGAAGATGTTTGGGTTGAAACTGGGATTGGTTGCAAGCTTCAATTGAAGAATGTTAGACATGTTCCCAATATTCGTCTCAATTTGGTTTCGGTGAAAGCCTTGGATATTGATGGTTATCACACTTACTTTGGTGGTCGTGTTATATGTATAGTCATCAAAGGGTCCCTAGTGGTTGCAAAGGATCAAAGTTCCACTTCTTTCTATAGAATGCCTACGAAGCTATGCAAGGAAGAAGTGAATGCAATTGAAGATGCATCTTCTGATTTATGGCATATGCGCCTTGGTCACTTGAGTGAGAAAGGACTCAACATACTTGCGAAGCAAAATATTCATCCTATGAAAGGTACATCTCTAAAAACTTGCACTCATTCTTTTGTTGGAAAACAACATATAGTTTCTTTTCATAATATTGGTCCTCATAGGAGACAAAATATTCTTGATTTAGTTTATACTGATGTTTGTGTGATGGATAGTAAATCTCTTGGTGGTGCATCACATTTTGTTACTTTTATTGACGACCACTCTAGAAAAGTGTGGGCCTTTCCTTTAAAATCTAAAGACTAGGTATTTGGAGTCTTCAAGCATTTTCATGCAAGTGTTTAAAGAGAAAAGGGAAGGAAATTGAAATGTGTTCGATCAAACAACGGTGGTGAATACATAGGTCCTTTTGAAGAGTATTGTATAGAAATGGAATTAGGTTTGAGAAAACAGTTCCAAAGACACCTCAACATAATGGTGTTGCAAAGAGAATGAATCGTACGATTAATGACATAATCAGATGTATGTTCTCTCATGCAAAATTATCGAAATCCTTTTGGGGTGAAGTAACGAAAACTGCAGTGGATTTGTTCAATCTTTCTCCTTCTATTCCACTTGATGGTGATGTTCCAAATAGAGTGTGGACAGGAAAAGATGTCTCTTACCGTCATTTGAGTGTCTTTGGCCGTAGATGTTTTGTTCACGTTCCAAGAGATGAGAGGTCCAAGCTTAATAGTAAATCCAAATAGTATATATTCATTGGTTATGGTGATGAAGAATTTGGCTATAGATTGTGGGATCCGGTTGACAATTATCAGAAGCCGAGATATGATATTTCATGAAGACTAGATTATTGAACATTTTGATAAAGCTAAAAAACAGAAACAAAATTCCAGAAGTTACATTGATGTTCCCTACAGAGACTCTTGTTGATTGGGGGATATACAAGTAGATGATAAGAATGTAACTGATGATGATGTGCCTCACCATTAGGGATGGGAATAGGCTAGGCCGTCCGTAGGGGCCTATGGCCTGGCCTACTTATGGCCTGACCTGGCCTGGCCTATTTACTAAAAAGGCTAGGCTCAGGCAGTTTTTAAAGCCTATTTATTTAAATAGGTCAGGCTCAGGCTTATAAAAAAACCTGTTAGGCCTAACAGGCCGGCCTATATATATTTATTATTTATTAATATTATTTTTTATTATTATATTAATAATATTATTTTCTATTTTAAATTCTATCAATTAGGAAATTGCTTACTAATCATTACATATTCAGTAGTCGTTCCATATTCGATAGCAGTTCTATATTTGGTAGTCGTTTTATATTCGGCAACTGTTCAATTAGTCAATCACTTAGTAGTTGTTCCTTATTTGTTTAAGAAGTAATAATGGATTCCTTTAAAAAGGCTTTTAAAAAGGCTTCCAGGCCAGGCCAAACTATTAAAAAGGCCAGGCTTAGGCCGAAAAAATAAATCGTAGGCCAGGCTCAGGCCTTTCAAAGCCTGGCCTGGCCTGGCCTATTCCCACCCCTACTCACCATGATGAGCAGGTTCTAGTTGAGCCACCAGTCGAGTTTGAGTTGAGAAGATCTACTAGAGAACGTCAACCTTCTCAAAGATATCCTCCACATGAGTATGTGATGATCATTGATAGTGGAGAGCCAGAGTACTATCAAGAAGCTATTACAAATGTTGATAAAGAAAAGTGGTTGAAGGCCATGCATGAAGAGATGAATTCCTTGAACGAGAATCATACATTTAATTTGGTAAAGTTTCCTAATGGTAGAAAAGCACTCAAGAACAAATGGGTATACAAGATAAAGGCAGAAGATAATAGTTCTCAACCAAGATACAAAGCAAGATTTGTTGTGAAAGGTTTTAATCAGAGAAAAGGTATTGACTTTGATGAAATTTTTTCACTTGTGGTGAAGATGTCCTATATTCGAGTTGTGCTTGGGTTAGCAGCTAGTTTGAACATAGAAGTTGAACAACTTGATGTGAAAACTGCATTCCTTTATGGTGATTTGGAGGAAGAGATTTAAATGGAGCAACCAGAGGGTTTCGAAGTCAAAGGTAAATAGTAACTTGTGTGTAAATTGAAGAAAAGCTTGTATGGGCTCAAACAAGCACCTCGACAATGGTACAAGAAATTTGATTCTTTCATGGAGAAACATGGGTATGGTAAAACTACTTCTGACTATTGTGTGTTTATTAAGAAATTCTCTGATGGTGATTATATTATTCTCTTGTTATATACCGATAATATGTTGATTGTTGGTCATGACACTAAGAAGATTCAATATTTGAAGAAATATTTGAACAAGTCTTTTGTAATGAAAGATTTTGATCCTGCAAAGCAAATTTTGGGTATGAGAATCACTCGTGACAGTAAGAATAATAAATTTTGGTTGCCTCAACACAATTATATTGAGAAGGTGTTAGAGAGGTTTAACATGAGCAATTGCAAATCTATTAGTACTTCACTTGCTACTCATTTTAAATTGAATTCTGATAAATGTCCTACAAGTGAGAAAGACAAAGAAGAGATAAAGAAGGTTCCTTATGCATCGGAAGTTGGTAGTTTGATGTATGTTATGGTATGCACAAGGCCAGATATTGCTCAGGCAGTTGGAGTTGTTAGTCGGTTTCTCTCTAATTATAGTAAAGATCATTGGCAAACAGTGAAAGATTCTTAGATACCTCACAAGCACTTCCAAAGTGTATTTTTGTGGAGGTGGTGAACCTGTGTTGGATGGCTACACAAATGTAGATATGGCAGGTGACCTTGATTCTGGAAAATCTACTTCTAGTTATGTGATGATGTTTACAGGGGGAGTTGTATCTTGGCAATCGAGACTACAAAAGTGTGTTGCTTTATCGACTACTTAAGTTGAGTACATTGCAGCAACTGAAGCTTTTAAAGAACTCTTGTGGATGAAGAAATTCCTACATGAGGCCTCAAGTAAGACAAGTTTGTGTTATTTTCTGGCAGTCAAAGTGTGATCCATCTCAGTAAGAATCCGACTTTTCATGCAAAGTCGAAGCATATTGAAGTGCGGTATCATTGGATACGAGATGCACTGGAAATGAAGTCATTTTTAATTGATAAGATTCATATGAATGAGAATGGTTCATATATGATGACAAAGACCTTGCCTATGTCGAAGATGATATGTTGCAGAAAGAAAGCTGACATGGTTGAGCAATACCTTCCAACTTGAGTCGTGAGGGGGAGATTTGTTGGGTGGACTCTTTCCCCAAGTAGAATCCACCAATTTTATTATTATTATTATTATTATTATTGAAATAAAAAGAAAAGAAATAAAAAAAGTTTTAATGAGCTTGACCCACGTGAAGGAAATAAAAGGGATTTAGAAATCCCTAAGAACAAGAAGAATGAATGAGAACGGTTGTTAGAGAAGAAAAATAAGGGTTTGGTTTAGGTGGTGATAACAGGTATGTAGCAAACTTGCTCTGTTTGATCTACAAATTTAGTATGTTATTCCTACTACTGAGTTTGTTATTTTACTACATTTTGAGTAGTTTTATCTTCTCTAAGAGTTACTTTGGCATACCCACTTTAGTGGAAGGTTGTTATTATTCATAACAAGAAAACAAGGATTTTGTGAGGGCCAAAAGCCCTCACAAAGGGGAAGAAGCAGCCACAAAGGGGAATTTGTGGCGGCCTTAGGCAGCCACAAATACGGTGGTCACAAACATTTGTAGCGGCCAAAACGGCAACAAAGTTTGAAGAGTACGTTACCTTTTGTGAGGGCAAGACGCCTGCCTTTGTGAGGTCATAGGCCGTCACAAAAGACAGACTGATTTTAAAAAGTTAAACCTTTGTGAGGGCTCAGACTGCTACAAATGCTACCCTTTGTGAGTGTTTAGGCCGCTACAAAGAATCATCCAGATTAAAAAATTAATATTTTGTGAGAGCTTAAGCCGCCACAAAATATTAAGTATATTAAAATATTAATTTTTTAAATTCGAAATTAATACTTTATTATAATATTATATATAATAAATTAATATGAATATAAATTGAAACTTTAAATTAAAAATATAATAATACAATTTAATCATTATTTAAATTAAATTTAAAACATAATATTTAAATTATAATTATAATTAAAGATTAATTTAAATTAAAAATAAATCAAAATT
>JBBPBS010000361.1:6584516-6634858 GCA_037974835.1 Cicer judaicum
TAATAATAATTAAAGTAATTACTACCAACCCAAATAAATTAAAATAAATAAAGTAATATAGTTTTTTAAAAAATAGTTATATTAAAATCAATAAATTTTACTTTATATGTCAATTTGGGGAGCATTAATTAATTTGTAAACAATATAATAAATTAGTATCAAGACTAGTATAATTATATAAACCGAAATAATCAAGACTAACAAAAAATATCAAGACTAACAATCAATAAACTATATTAATATGTATCAAGACTTATAACAAAAAATCATCAATTTTAATAATGTTTTTTTAAAAAATAGTTATATTAAAATCAATAAGTTTTACATGAGTTTGAAACTTTTATTTATCATATATTATGTCAACAATATAATTTCTATTTTTTTTATAAATAAATCTATAATAACACATATTACTAATCTATATTTTAAAAATAATATAAATATATTTATAATATCACATATATATTTACTAATTTAAATTTAAAATGTATACAATACTAACTTGATGTCAGGTAGTGTTTGACTTGAAGCTTTCACATACAGAGCTTAGAACTCTTTGAAGTAATTAACAACCACTATCAAAATAAAAATTCAATAATATTAATTAGATAAATAACTTCAAATCAAAAATAAAATTAAAAATAAAAAACTAAATATATAATATAATATAAACTTACGAAAATTGAAGCAACGTTGGAGGAATATTTTTTGTAGAGAGAAGGTGGAGAGAAAATTTAGAATTAGGGTTTAGAGAGAAATTATAAGTGAAAAATGATGAGAGGAGTGGAGTAATATATATAGGATTTGGTTGATCCTTTCTGGCAGCCAAAGCAGCCACAAAATGTAACGGGCATAAAACTTTGTGGCGGCATGGGCGGCCAAAAAATGCCACGTAACTTTATTCATTTGTGGTGGCCTTTGCAGCCACAAAATGCAAAGCTCAGGCTTTTGTGGCGGCCTTTGAAGCAACAAAGTGTAACGTCACTTCAGGCATTTGTGGCGGCCTTTACCCTCACAAAATTTAGATTTTGTGGATGAAAAAGCCCTCACAAATGTTCAAAATTTATGCGGATTTTGTGGAATTTGGGCTATTCAAATCCTCATAACCAAGATATTCACGATGTGTTTTAGAACTAGAATGTTCTCCTTCACACATTTTCTTTTGAGCACACATTGATACATTACAATCTTCATGTAAGACCCATAATTTTGAAGTGTACTCTATGTAATTTGGTGTATTTTTGGTTTTGAACTCGGAGGCTTTTTAGCCAAAGTTATTAATATTTTGGAGTTTATATGACCAAAAAGATATTTTGATGCCTGATTAGAATTACTCGTCGATAAATAAATTAAATTTACTGCGGTGAATCTTTTGCAAAGAGTTTAATGCGTTATGGGTGAAAGGGTAATTTAATAAATATGTAAAGATTTGGAGATATTTGTTAATTATTATTAATATATATATATATATATATGTTTATATATAAAGAAATGGGAAGGAAAGAAAAAGGGAAAAAGGAAAAACAAAGGAAAGAAAGAGAAAGGAGAGAAAAGCAAAAATTTTCCATCTTTTTCCTCCCCTGCTGCCTCACGTGCGTTTTTCTTCCTTCCTCCATCTTCATCCATTTTCGTTGCTCTTGCTTCCTTTGAGTTCGAAAAGTGATAGTGGGTGATAGGACAAGGACTTCTCAACTTCACTCTCCCTCTTTGATCCGAAAACGAAGAAAAATGGTTTAGGAATTTCAAAACCGTCGAACACAAATCTTCCCGTTTCTTCTAGATCTAAGCTTCATTTCACGAAGAGATAGAAGGGAAAGTTGCTCACCTCCGTGCTACGGTGCTAGTGGACCAACTTTGGAAGCGGCATTACGAGCGGAGATTTTACCGGATTTACTCACGGTACCGTAATCGAACGTGGAAGCTAACGTGAAGGTAAGGGCTCCTTCCAAACTTTTAGTTTGCATTTAGGGACTTACTTGTGGTTGTGTGGAAAAGAATTTGGTTAGGGTTAAAGTAATGTTTAGTGGAGAATGAATTTTAAACCCATTTATGTATGATTTCGAGTATATGAAACTTGTTGTGTTAATTTGTGTTGTCGTATTCGGCGTGTTCATACTTGATGTTTGTTGATTGATGTGTTTTGGTGTGAATTATGGATTGAATGTGAAAGTATGTTTGAGTTTGTTTTGTTTGGAATTTGAAAACCATTAAGTGAAACGAGTATTAAGAATGGGGAATCTCTTAATGTCTTGTTTACTTAATGTGTGTTCGTTTGTGAAAATCGTTTAAGTTAAATGAGAATTAAGAATGGGGAATCTCTTAATGTCTCGTTTACCTAATGTTGTTTGAAAATTGTTTAAGTTAACTGGGCGTTAAGAATGGGGAATCTCTTAATGTCTTGGTTGCTTTACGTTTGTTTTTGAAAAATCGTTTCAGTTAAATGAGTATTAAGAATGGGGAATCTCCTAATGACTTGTTACTGAATGTCTTATTGTGGAAATCGTTTAAGTCAAAAGTATATTAAGAATGGGAAATCTCTTAATATGTCTGTTTGCTTATGGTTGTTGTGAAAATCGTTAAGTTAAATGAGTATTAAGAATGGGGAATCTCTTGATATCTGCGTTTACTTAATGTCGTCGTGAAAATGATTTTGTGGAGAAATGAATTGTCGTGTTTTGGCGTGAATAGTGTAATAAATTTGTGAATATGTTGGAGTCTGTATTGTGTGGAATTTGAAAACCATTAAGTTAAACGAGTATTAAGAATGGGGAATCTCTTAATGTCTTGTTTACTTAATGTGTGTTCGTTTGTGAAAATCGTTTAAGTTAAATGAGAATTAAGAATGGGGAATCTCTTAATGTCTCGTTTACTTAATATTTGTTTTGAAAATTGTTTAAGTTAAATAAGTATTAAGAATGGGGAATCTCTTAATGACTCATTTACTTAATGTTGTTTTGAAAATCGTTTAAGTTAACTGGGCGTTAAGAATGGGGAATCTCTTAATGTCTTGGTTACTTAATGTTGTTTTGAAAATTGTTTAAGTTAATTGGGCGTTAAGAATGGGGAATCTCTTAATGTCTTGGTTACTTATAGTTTGTTGTGGTAAATCGTGCAGACCCGTGATAGGTGGCACCTCGGTAAACTGTACTGACCCGTGATAGGTGGTACGTTTACGATTTACCTTTGGTAAGTTGGGCTGACCCGTGATAGGTGGTACCTCGGTAAACAGTGTTGACCCGTGATAGGTGGTACGTTTACGACTTATGTTTCTTGGTGAATTGTGTTTGTCCGGGAGAGACTGCACAGGTGTTTGTCTGTGAGAGACTACACCTTGGTGAATTGTGTTTGTCCGTGAGAGACTGCACAGGTGTTTGTCCGTGAGAGACTACACCCTGTTAAATTGTGAATTGTTGTTTCATCTTGTCCGTGTGGGTATTGTGTTATAAGTGTCAAGTGTTGTGTTTTGGAATTTGATGATAACATGTTTGATTGCGATACTATTTCGAAACTCATGATGTTGTAGTATTGTGTTATGAGTGTTAAGTGTTATGCTTTGGAATTTGGTGATAACATGTTTGATTGCAATACCATTTCGAAACTCATGAGGTCGTAGTAATTGTGTTATAAGTGTTAATTGTTAGGTTTTGGAATTTGGTGATAGCATGTTTGGTTGCAATACTATTTCGAAACTCATGTTGTTGTAGCGATTACGTTATCAGTGTTAAGTGTTAAGATGTGGATTTGTGTATGAATATGATCGAGTTAGTTTATGTATTTTTGGAAGAATATGTTGTCAATCAATTGCCCAATCAATTGCCCAATCGATTGGCATTAAGTCAGTGGCTCAGCAATGTTGTCAATCGATTGCCCAGTTGATTGCCCAATCGATTGGCATTAAGTCAGTGGCTCAGCTATGCTGTCAATCAATTGCCCAATCAATTGTTGATTGAATTAAGCCTAGAATTCAAACTTCACTAAAAACCTTCAGGAAATCGATTTGGAAATCGATTGGCTTTAATACAGGGGCTCAATTATCCACTTAATCGATTTCCCAATCGATTGGTTTAGTGGAAATTCTTATTTTGAGTTAGATAATCGATTGCTCAATTAATTTATCAATGTTTTGTTCAGTTGTGTATTACTTGATGGATTGAGAACTCTATTTGATTTCATTTACATTTGGCAAGCATTGTATGAACTTTTAGCATATGGAAAATCTTTTTAAGGTGCATGCTAAGTTGAAAAGGTATTTTGTGCATTTGGTATTTTGTGCATTTGAAAATGTACCTGCACTATTGTTGACATCAGGACATGCTTTGGATTTATATTTTGAAAAACTTTTCCGCTGCTTGTAAATTTAAATGACTTAATTATTTATCCAAAGGTTTTACCTTATTTATTTCTCTGTTGTATTTTAATTTCTTTAAAAAAAACAAAAAAAAAATACACCCTTGCTTTGAAAAACGGGGTGTTACACTTCACCTTTCATCCTAAAGAGGATTTTTGCAATCACCTTTCTGCCTTGAAAGGATTTTTAAAAACACACTCAATATAACATAAAAGATAGACTTGAGTTACAAATGATGTGTATGATAAAAATGTTTGGGATCCTGAAACTTCTCAACACATATTTGAGATAAATAAAGACAAACTCAGTAAATGATTATCCAAATATATAGTGAAAAGATCTGGAGTTTGTTTGAAGAGATTTTGACTTGTTCATACTTGAACAAGTGTTGGTAGATTTGTAAATTGAACTCATACCTTCGTCTTCCCATTGATCTTCATTTATAGATGATAAAATATTTTGAATATTTAGTTTAAAATGAATATAGTCGTTGGACACACTTCCCAAGTGTTAGATTTATTTTAAAGCAATTAAACATGTGTTTATATTGGTGTCCATAACGTTCTTAACAAACTAAGAAATGTTCTTGCTTTTGGGTTTGATGGAAAACTTGAATGAGTGAGTGATAAGCTGTGAAATGTTTGTTTGGTATTGCTTCCAATCAGAATTATGCAGAATTTTCTACAAAATATTGTAAGTACAGTGTACTTGCGTTCTTGCTCGCAACTCATCAATTTGAAGATCAATATTGAGGTTGTTTTCCTCCTTTGTGGATTCAGCTCGAGTTTTGGGTTTCACCATTGATTGGAGCAGTCTTGATACTCTTTAAATTATGGTAAGGACTGTGGAAAATGATTTGTTTTAATTCTTTGTTTAAAAGAGAATAATCAGAATGTTTTTTTTTTGTAAAACCAGAACATTCTTCGTTTCTATTTTGTACGAGCGCTGGATTTTGACAACTGTTGAGTGTCATGTTTTTCTGCTTTGTACACGTGTTTCTTTTTGCAAAACATGTTGGCTTTTATGTTCTTGTTGTACTTTTTAATCGTAAATCTAGATATTGATCTTGTTGTTTGTTCTAAATGTTTTGCTTTGCCTATATTGATCCTATTTCAATGAATCTGTTTAAAACAATCTTGTGTACATTACTTTTGTTGCTTTCATAATGAGTGCTGGTAATTTTTGATGAAGATTGACAGCCCAAAATGGTCTTGATTTAATGATAACTTTGTTCTTTTGTAGACCTGAATGTTATTGGATTTGTGTTTTTTGGAAAATATGGATGAGTGATTTAGTAGTTGTCTAGTGTCAGTCATTTGCCTCAAAAGTATGATGTACTTTATGCAAAAAAAAAAATGTAGCAACAGTGTTATTGTTGTCCTTGCTCATAGCTTCAATAAACATGTGTTGTAAGAATGTACCTTCTTTCCTACAAGAACGTTCTTCGTTTATGTTTTGAGTGGTGCTTGATTTAGATCTTTGACAACTATTATGTGTCATGTTTTTCTGCTCTGTGCGCAGGCTGCTTTTTACAGTGTTAATGTCTTATCGTTTCTATCTTTGTTGTACTTATTAACCATCAATCTTGAAGATTAATCTTTAATTTTTACACTTTATGCATTTCTTTGACTTTGTTGATTCTTTTGACGAATTTGTCCACACACAAAAAATCTGGAGTATAGAGTTTTGCTTCTTTTTAATAAATCTTGGTGGTTTCCATGTAGCTTGATGCATTTTCTTAGTCTAGAATGTTCTTGAATTCAAGATGGCTTTGTTCTTAGTAACCCATAACGTTCTTGGAATGATTATGTGAAAGACAAATCGATCTTCATTTTTCTGTTTTAATAATCAGAATAGTCTTGCTTTCTCAAACTTCTGTTTTTAATAAACCATAATGTTCTTTGTTTTTTCAGTCTTCTATTTTTAATAAACTAGAATGATATTCGTTTTTCCATAATGATCTTGTCATTCATTTCCAATATATTAAGACATTATTTACTTTGATTTATAGCATGGTGTGATCATTGATTGTTGTATTAATGTATTTAATCACATTCTTCAAGAAGATGTTATTTTGAGGATGTAATAATAATTCTCTTGAATGATTGATATATGATATATTTTGTTTGAGAATCTTTCATTATTGAGTAGATACTTATGCAATTTGACTATGTGAATAACTTCTTGGTTGTTCATTTATGTCATTCATTTTCCTTAAATAAAATTCTAGTGAACTCATTAGTAGATCGTCTTTCATAAAACTTAAATATTTATTTCAGAAGCTTTGTTGTCATTAAAACATATATCAAAAAGGTTTTTACGTCAACATGACATACGATACGATGATGAATAATTATTATTGGATTACATATGATATGAATTGTGTTATGATATGTGTTGGATTTTTGTTGGTGATGCTCTCGAGAAAATGTGTTTTATGAATTACATTATTATTGGTGATATTTTAAGTTAAACTATTTTTGCATTTGATTGGTAACATGTGGTTAAGGTGATGATTTTACTTCTAAATTGGGTGAGTTTAGGAAAAGGTTAGATGATTTTAGACACTTTGTGTTAGTAATCTATTTTTAAGACTAACTAAGGTGATAACATTCATGCATGCATCGAGGGTAGGAATTACGAGGTAAAGAGAAATCATTGGTCAGAGTTACATGGGAAACCACATGGGAACGAGAGGTGTAAAACATAAGTTGCATAATAAACTTTAAGTGGAAGCATTCAACAAAGTAAAGATCTTAAAATTTATGATTTTTACATATTCGGATTCAATGAGGAAGTCATAGTACTACACATGAATTTGATAGACTAAAATGATTTATCTATTTTTACCCTTTTTTCTATGCCACATATAAGGGTGAAAATTATTCTTTGTACTTAAGCAAAAGAACAAATGTGTCTTTTGTGAGTAGAAAAATGAAAAATTTATAGCAAAGTAATGACATTTAATCTAAGACATCCATCCATCAAGTATCAATATCAATGGATGACATTTAACTGTTAATATAACATTTGTCTTTTTAATTGCTAGCTTTTAATATTTAGTGGTTAATATAACACTTGTCTTTTCAATTGCTAGCTCTTAATAAATGGTGGTTACCAAAACTTATTTTAGGCCAATAAATTAGAAGGTTATGAACCGATAAAGTTCTTACATTCTCTCACTTGACTTAATGTTTAAAGAAACCAATATAATACATAAAACTCATGCATTAAATTTCATTAATGTGTATACATAACTAATTTAATATAATAAAACACTAAGTGTGAGTTATAATAGTCATGTATTATTATTATTATTCAAAACACATTTTCTTTCATATACCCCACAGACTATTGCTCTACTATACAAATACTTAAGCAACGTGTCTTTTTGGTTGTAACTCTTTAGTTAACGAATAAAAAATCATAAGGCTTAATCTAACATGCTCTATGGAAACTCTTTGTTTACGAACTTTCTCTTTGACAAAGAAATACTTTAACTCCAAATGTTTTCACTCTTTGAGTATTTATCATTCTTTGAAAATAATAGTACTACAAAATTGTCATAGTAAATTTTCAGCGGTTTAGCAATAGTGTCAACTACTATAAGCACTGAAACAAAATTTATCAGCAATAATGTTTGAATTATAGCTTCCAAATATTCTACAAATTAAACTTCCATGGTAGATGAAGCAACAACAGTTTTCTTAACACTTACCCATGATATGGCTCTTTCTGCAAAAAGGAATAAGTAGCCATTACAAAACTTTCTTAACACTTTCCCATGATTTCCTTGTGTCAACACCTTAAGTCCTTACTTCCTTGCAGATACTTCAAAACTTTCTTTGTAGCTCTGCAATGATCAATTCTAGGATTACTTTGATATTTGCCTAAAATTTCAACCGCAAAGCTAATATTTGGCCTCGTGCAGGTTTGCATATGCATCAGACTACCCATTACATAACCATATGAAGCTAACTCTATTTGCTTCCACTCTATGTCATTATTTAGACATTGCTTGAGAGTGAATTTGTTTTGTTTTTGGATTGAAGCGATTCCAGCAAAACAATTATCCATGTTAAATTTCTCAACAATTCTTATGATTTGTCGCAAAATATTTCAATTCCTATTACATTGGATGCATCTCCCAAATCCTTCATTTCAAAATTTTTAATGAGATAATATTTAGTCTCATGCAACATGCTTAAAATATTAGTTGCAAGCAAGATATTATCAACATATAAGACCAAAATCATAAACTTACAACCATTGATATTTTAGTATATACATTTATTAAGGAGATTTTCTTCAAAATTGAAAGAGGTAGTGGTATCATTGAACTTAATATATCATTGTCTTGAGCCTTTGTTTTAGTCAATAAATTGATTTAGTAAGTTTAGACACCATATGACCCTTTCCTTTATTCGGTAAACCTTCATGTTGGTTTATATAATACGCAACAAGTCATTCTTTGAGATAGGATAAAATGTTTCTTAATAATCAAAGACATCGTGTTGAGTATATCTTTTAGGAGCAAGATTGGGTTTATATCCTTCAATATTTCCATTTGAGCCTTATTGGTCTTAAAGGCCCACTCACAGCCAATTCTTTTAACACCTTTTGACAATTCAATGATTTCCAAAACTTTTTTTTCTTGCATGACATTTAGTTCGTCTTTCATGGTATTTATCCATTTCTCTAACTCAACATTATCTAAGGCTTATGAACATGAAATTGGATCTTGATTGATTCCAATGTCAAACTCTAGAAAATGTCTCATAATAGTTGGGAATAATTGATTTTATTTCTCTTTGATATCTTCTCAAAGGAACCTCTTACTTTGGCTTGTGGTTTGGATCATAAAGAATCCTTGCATCATATTATTTACATGATTTGTAGCAGTAGAGTCAAACCATCAAGAGTTATGATGAACATCAACTAAGTTTGATTCAAAATTGCATACATATGTTTTACACATACCTTTCTTCTCGAACCAATCCTTACTTACCTTTTGGAAAATCATTTTGGAAGTGTCCTTCTGTAGCTCATAAATGACATTTATTTTGATGTTTAGTAGGTCCCTATTTCTTAAAGTTCTTGACTTTTTACTTTAACGTTTTTCCAGCTCCATGAACTAGGTTGACATAATGAATCTTAAAATTGTTCAACCAATTTTTTTCTTGAGTTTTCAAATCAATCCATCAACATCCACTTGTCTTTCTTTCATATGTTATAGTTAATTAATTTGGAAAGCTCTGTCATACTCAAAAGGAATTGAGTTCAAAATAAATTGAACCATAAAGCAATCGTCCACTACCATACCCAAAGACTGTAGTTTTGATGTAGTGTTAGTCATCTTAATAGCGTGCTCTTACATGCTCCGCGACCCATCAAATGTCATGGTCGTGAGTTGAATCATCAGTGTACCAGCGAGCAACTTATCAGTAGAGTGAAAGTGTTCTTCCTCAAACTTAAGGTATTCCATAACACTTTCTATTTCTCAAATAATAGTCTTAATGTTGTTTTCAATAGTCATTCACATAAACATAAGGCTCAACCTGTTCGACCAATCCCATACCTTAAGCTCGAACCATTCATCCTCATTGTTGTTATCATCAACCGAAGATTTTCTTTTTCAAAGTGACAAGTCAAGGTCCAAAACACCTAAGTGGAACTTCACTTGTTCACTTCATTCAAAAAAGGTCAAACCATTGAAAACAATAACAAATTCCGCTTGCGAATGAAGATAAATTGCTGCAAAATAATCATAAAATATATGCTCACATTAAATTTATCATATACTAAGATAAAACATGAGAGCATATTATAGTTCACTTTTGAGCAATCGCTACAATATATTATCATAAATAATGTCAATTTTATCGTAATCAAAAAATGAAAAATTCTCAATCAAACACATAAATCATCTTTAAACCAAAATATATTTATATTTTCTTTTGGATAAATCTAATCCTAAAATTAATTAAAAATCATATTTTTATATATCATTTTAACTTGGTCACTTTGGTGTACACAAATTTTAATAAAATATAATTTGCTACAAGCAACAACTATAATTTTCTTCAATAACAATTAATCACATTATATATATATATATATATATGCATCACATTAGTTAAGAAAAAAATTAGCAATTGTTTAAGTCTTACTATATTTTCTCTAGGTGTCCAAAAAAAGGAGCACCAACAACCATATAGAAATTCATACGGCATCCAAACCTATCCTCACAATTAGGAATGGTAAGCGTCAGGCTAAGTATTAGACTAGACTCAAAGGTTATTTTATATTTTCGAAATGTTAAGTTTTGATTATTTCAAAGGTTATTTTATATTTTCGAAATGTTAAGTTTTCTTAAAAAGTAATTATTTGATTTTAGATTAGTAACTTTATAATCTAATCAGTTGAATGAGTTAGAATTGTTGTTATTAAAATGATTGAAATATTTATTAATATGAGCCAATAAATTAAATTTAAAGAGTTTATTTTTATTTAGGTAAACAAAATTGTGTTGATTTATAAAATAATAATAATAATAATTTGGTTGTTTTAAGATAGTTTGCCTTAATCATAAATTAAACCCAAACTTTATTTGAGTAAGAGTTAGTAGTTGAAAGACAATTAAATACTAAGACAATTATTACTTATATGAAGGTATGAAACGAGTCAGACAAGAGTTTGTGAAGTATAATTTTAGAAATAACATTGGTAACGGTAAAGACATCACTATATGTGTTTTCTTACTTGAATTATATGTGATATAAATGTATTAATTGTGATGTTATGTATTAATTTTATTTGTGTGCTATCTTTAAAATATGTGTTATATGAATTATATGTTTATGAATGATATTATGAGATTAAATAAATTGCATATTTTGATTGGTATTGGGTGATTATTAAAGGTGATGACTTTGTGTCTAAACTAGGTTGGTTTAGGACAATGTTGAATGGTTTTAGACACTCTAGTTGAGTGATCTATTTTGTTACTAACTAATGTGATGACATTCATGCATGCATTGATGGTCTGAACTTAGTCGTGAGTACGTAACGACAGTTTATTGCAAAGACAACGTGATTCAGAAAAATACTCAACGGTGGGGTACATAACTTGAAATTCTTATGAGCATTTGTCCAACGGTGGAACATTGTTCAATGGTGGACTCTTTGTTCTACAAGGTGGTAATATTCTTGAATCATGCATTGACATATCGTCTAATAAATAGAATTTCTGCATTTTGCTTGATCTGTGTCTTTGGTGCTTTGTGATTTTAACTGTTAAATAAAGTATATAATTTACTTATATTTTGCTATAACAACTATATATGCATGTCTATTTGCTCCGTATTTATTATTTGGAAATGACCTTTACATTTGACAGGTGACATCCCCAATTTGCTTTCACAATCGGAGAGGTTTTTAGATGAATAGAAGAATTTTTTTTTAATTTCTAAGATAGGTAGTGGTGGTCAACTTTAGGGACTTTGTTTCTGTTAAACTCTAGTTCATATCATTTATGACTTTTCTATTATTGTATGACATTTTTGAATCATAAAACTTGAAGATTTTTAATTAATTATCGATTGGTTGTTTAAATTTATTTGTTATTATGTATTTTGCTTGCTTGAGAACTAAAATATTTTCATTATAAAAAATGAAATACATTCGAGATGATGTCTCAAAAAATAGGAAATTCTAGTATCCAAACCTATCCTCACATTTAGGAATGGTAAGCGTCACGCTAATTATCAGGCTTGACATAAATTGATAGAAGTTGTTGTAAGTAACCTCCTTGTTCCAATTGTTTGTTTTTGTGTTCATTAGATCAGCAACTTAACTCAATGTTTAAATCGGAAGGATTTCTTTTGCTAACCAAACTCAATATTCATCCGCTTAATTTCTTCCCTGACAATTTCTCTCTTTCACCAACAAAGCTCCCTATCTTCCAAACAATTGGAAGTCAACAGGACACCAAACAAAGAGGTTTGCATTCCACTTCACTGCAATGTTTCACTAATCCACTCCAAAAAGAAAGGTATGAGTAGTGATGAGCATAGATTGGTTCGATCGACAGAGATCTACGACTTAACCTACGTGAGGTTCAAGCCAGACCACATTTTTTTTTCAACAGATAAGGTCAAAGCTTCTAAAAAAACATACTTAGTTAAAAATATTATGTTACATACTACATAATAAGTCTTTTAGGTCTATTAGACCGACATATTTATATAAATATAAATATTATTTTACTACTACAATTATTATATTAAATTTTGATCTTTTTGTTATATATACTCAACGTTTAGTAATTTATGTATATTAACTTTATTTAGTTTTTGGCATATTTAAATCTATTATTATAAAATATAATTTAAGTAGGGTATATATAAAGTCATATTCTTCAAAATGTGATATTAAATATAAAAATAGAACTTAATTTCATTGACATATTAACTCGTTAATATATTTAAAAATATGTTTGATTACTTATTCAAAAATATTAACATGAAATAGAGTAAGCTAACGGGTCATAACTGACTTCTATCAAAGCTACAATGAAGTCTAAATAGTAAACATATGATAGACCACATACCTTGTTTAGGTTTAACAAAATCTAACTCGATCTAACATATTCTGATTCCTAAGTACAAGTTAATCGATGAATCACTCGTTAAATATAAAATGACTAAACCGAATTGAATTATTTGACTTAGCCATATATGACTTAATAATCTATATAAATTTATTGTCATTATATCGTTAAAAACTTTAAACAAATAGAGGCACTATTTAATTGTGCAAAATCAAAGCTTGTTCTGGCCTTAAATCTTAGGTACGATACCTTTGTGAAACTTTGTGGTTTCTTAACATGATCGAGTATGTGCGGTTTCTGAAACTCTATTCTTTGTAGCTAAGTAGATGTAATGTCTACTGTTGGGGAGTCTGGAGGAGCACAACAATTCAGAATGGGCTAAACAAGGATTAATAAGAGACTTTGACACCATATCACAACCCAAAACCTTAAGGCATTAGGTGTATGGGTCATTCTCCTTATATATCCAATACAGCCACCATTCCTGGTCAATGTGGGACTAAAGACTCATAATTGAATACCCAACAATCTCCCCCTCAATTATGAGTTCCCACCACTAGACTTGATCCACTTGATCCAAGTATTGACCACTTGACCACTAGACTTGATCCACATGATCCGACTCCTTTTTGGTCCACCACTAGACTTGATCCACTTGATCAAAGTCCTTAATTTTGCTCCCCCGTCAAGCCGAATCCGACTCTGATACCACTTTGTTGGGAAAAACCAGAGATAATTAGCAATAATTATCTCAATAATGCGGAATATTTTCCCCCCACTTGTGCAGATAAATGGCCAACAGAAAATACAATTCCAAGAGCAATAATAATTGGCAGAAAATTAAATATGAGACAAACACAATTTTAACGTGGAAAACTTTCCTCAAATTGAGAGAATAAAAACCATGGGACCTAGTCTAGTAAAAACTTTCACTATAATAATTAATGGGTACACCAAGAGTCTTCCTAATAACAATAGGGAATATCAATCAACAATAACAACCCTATAACAACCTTATAACAACCTTCCATTAAAGTGGGTATGCCAAAGTAACTCTCAGAGAAGATAAAACTACTCAAATTATATATTAAAGTAACAAACTCAGTGGTAGGAATAACATACTAATTTTGTAGATCAAACGGAGCAAGTTTGCTACACACCTGTTACCACCACTGGAACCAAACCCTTATTTTTCTTCTCTGGTAACCGTTCTTCTTCCGTTGTTTTTCTGTGTGTATGTTCTTAGGGATTTCTAAATCCCTTTTATTACCTTCAAGTGGACCAAGCCCACTAAAACCTTTTTTTTTTCTTTTTCTTTTTATTTCAATAATAATAATAATAATATTAATAAAATTGGTGGGTTCCACTTGGGGAGTGAGCCCACCCAACAAATCTCCCCCTCACGACTCAAGTGGGAAGGTACTGCTCAACCATGCCAGCTTTCTTTCTACAACATATCAACTTTGACACAAGCAAGGTCTTTGTCATCATATCTGAACCATTCTCATCAGTATGAATCTTCTCAATTAAAAATGACTTCATTTCCAGTGCTTCTCGTATCCAATGATACCGCACTTTAATATGCTTCGACTTTGCATGAAAAGTCGGATTCTTGCTAAGATGAATCACACTCTGACTGTCACAGAATAACACAAACTTGTCTTGCTTGAGGCCTAACTCGTGTAGGAATTTCTTCATCTATAAGAGTTCTTTGGAAGCTTAAGTTGCTGCAATATACTCAGCTTCAGTAGTAGATAAAGCAACACACTTTTGTAGTCTTGATTGCCAAGACACAGCTCCCCCTGCAAAAGTCATCATATAACCAGATGTGATTTTCTAGAATCAAGATCACCTGCCATATTTGCATCTGTGTAGCCATCTAACAAAGGTTCAACACCTCCATAGCATAAACACACTTTGGAAGTGCCTCTGAGGTATCCAAGAATCCACTTCATTGCTTGTCGATGATCTTTACCAGGATTAGAGAGAAATCGACTAACAACTCCAACTGCATGAGCAATATTTGGCCTTGTGCATACCATAGCATACATCAAACTACCAACTGCGGATGCATAAGGAAACTTCTTCATCTCTTCTTTGTCTTTCTCACTTGTAGGACATTTATCAGAATTCAATTTAAAATGAGTAGCAAGTGGAGTACTAACAGGTTTGCAATTACTCATGTTAAACCTCTCTAACACTTTCTCAATATAGTTGTGTTGAGATAACCATAATTTATTACTCTTCCTGTCACGAGTAATTCTCATGCCCAGAATTTGCTTTGCAGGAGCCAAGTCTTTCATTGCAAAAGACTTGTTCAAATCTTTCTTTAAAGATTGCATCTTCTTAGTATCATGACCAACAATCAACATGTCATCCACATATAACAAGAGAATAATATAATCACCATCAAAGAATTTCTTGATAAACACACAATGGTCAGAAGTAGTTTTTCCATACCCATGTTTCCCCATGAAAGAATAAAATTTCTTGTACCATTGTCGAGGTGCTTGCTTAAGCCCATACAAGCTTTTCTTTAATTTACACACAAGTTGCTCTTTACCTTTGACTTCGAAACCCTCTGGTTCCTCCATATAGATCTCTTCCTCCAAATCACCAGAAGGAATACAGTTTTCACATCAAGTTGTTCAACTTCTAGGTTCAAACTAGCTGCTAACCCAAGCACAACTCGGATAGACGACATCTACACCACTGGTAAAAAATTTCATCAAAGTCAATACCTTTTCTCTGATTAAAACCTTTCACAACCAATCATGCTTTGTATCTTGGTTGAGAATTATTCTCTTCTGTCTTTATCTTGTATACCCATTTGTTCTTGAGTGCTTTTCTACCATTAGGCAATTTTACCAAATCAAATGTGTGATTCTCGTGCAAGGATTAATAAGAGACTTTGACACCACATCACAACCCAAAACCTTAAGGCATTAGGTGTATGGGTCATTCTCCTTATATATCCAATACAGCCACCATTCCTTGTCAATGTGGGACTAAAGACTCATAATTGAATACCCAACAATCTCACCCTTAATTATGAGTTCCCACCACTAGACTTGATCCACTTGATCCAAGTATTGACCACTTGACCACTAGACTTGATCAACTTGATCCGAGTCCTTTTTGGTCCACCACTAGACTTGATCCACTTGATTAAAGTCCTTAATTTTGCTCCCCCGTCAAGCCGAACCCGACTTTGATACCACTTTTCTTTATCAGCATTTGTAAAAGCTTCTTGATAGTACTTTGGCTCTCCACTATCAGTGATCATCACATACTCATATGGAGGATATCTTTGAGAAGGTTGACGTTCTCTAGTAGATCTTCTCAAATCAAACTAACTGGTGGCTCAATTGGAACCTGCTCATCATGGTGAGGCACATGATCATCAGTTACATTCTCATCATCTACCTGTATATCTCCCCCATCAACAAGAGTTTTCGTAGGAGGCTTAAGCGCAACATCAAAGTAACTTCTGAGATTTGGTTTCTGTTTTTCAGCTTTATCAAAATCTTCAACAATCTGGTCTTCAAGAAATATCACATCTCGACTTCTAATAATTTTCTTGTCAATCGGATCCCACAATCTATAACCAAATTCTTCATCACCATAACCGACGAATATACACTGTTTGGATTTATTATCAAGCTTAGACCTCTCATCTCTTGGAACGTGAATAAAACATCTACAACCGAAAGATTGAATAGAAGGAGAAAGATTGATCAAATCCACTACAGTTTTCATTACTTCACCCCAAAAGGATTTCGATAATTTTGCATGAGAAAGCATACATCTGATTCTATCATTAATCGTACGATTCATTCTCTCTGCAACACCATTATGTTGAGGTGTCTTTGGAACTGTTTTCTCAAACCTGATTCCATGTTCTCTACATTACTCTTCAAACGGACCTGTGTATTCACCACCATTATCAAATCAAACACATTTCAATTTTCTTCCCTTTTCTCTTTCAACACATGCATGAAAGTGCTTGAAGACTCCAAATACCTAGTCTTTAGATTTCAAAGGAAAAGCCCACACTTTTCTAGAGTGGTCGTCAATAAAAGTAATAAAATATGATGCACCACCAAGAGATTTACTATCCATCATACAAACATCAGTATGAACTAAATCAAGAACATTTTGCCTCCTATGAGGACCAGTATTATGAAAAGAAACTCTATGTTGTTTTCCAGCAAAACAATGAGTCCAAGGTTTTAGAGACGTACCTTTCACAGGAAGAAAATATTTCTTTGCAAGTATGTTGAGTCCTTTCTCACTCAAGTGACCAAGGCGCATATGCCGTAAATCAGAAGATGCATCTTCAATTGCATTCACTTCTTCCTTGCATAGCTTCGTATGCATCCTATAGAGAGAAGTGGAACTTTGCTCCTTTGCAACCACTAGGGACCCTTTAGTGATTTTACATATACCACCACCACCAAAGAAAGTGTGATAACCATCAATATCCAAGGCTTTCACCGAAATCAAATTGAGAAGAATATCAGGAACATGTCTAACATTCTTCAATTGAAGCTTGCAACCAATCCCAGTTTCAACCCAAACATCTCGCATACCGATAATTTTACATACTCCTTCATCTCCCATTTTTACCATGCCAAAATCACCAACACTGTAAGATAAGAAGAAATCACGCCTAGGAGTAACATGATATGAGGCACCCGAATCAATAATCCAAGTTGAATCCTGACATGCAAGGTTTATGGAATTATCATCACAAACAATGTAGACATTAATAACAGTGGCAACTGTTGTTGTATCTTTATCATTTTTCTTCTCTTTGTCTTCATCTCTTTCCCTAGATTGATCTCTCTTAAGGAACCTGCAATTTCTTTTTATGTGACCCGCTTTGCCACAATGATAGCATATCACTTCTTTTCTAGTCCTCGACTTACTTCTTGACTTGCTACGACTTTCAGAGTTGTCACGTTTATGGAAGTTTCTAGATTGACTTCTCCCCTGTGATTCTGTAACTAGTGCTTCTGACTTTGAGGAAGAACCAATCAAACCACGTTCCTTTCTTCGAGCTTCTTCATTCGACATGCTCTCTTTAACTGTTGACATTTTCAACTTTCCACTTGGAGCTGAATTGGTCAACGTCACAACAAGGACTTCCCAATTATCAGGGAAGGAACTCAACAATAACAGCGCTTGCAACTCATCATCTAATTTAATTTATGCGGTTGTCAACTGATTCACTATATTCTGAAAAATACTCATATGCTCTGCCATTGAATCCCTATCTTTATATTTCATATTCACCAGCTTCCGAATTTAGAATGCTTTATTTTGCACATTCTTTCGTTCATACAACTCTTTTAATTTTTCCCACATCTTGTTAGCATCTATTTCAGTTTCAACATGTGGATATACACTAAGATCCAACCACTGCCTGATCAACGCCACTGCCTTTCTATTCATCTTCTTCCAGTCTTTACTATATAACATGTCTTCCATGAGAATCTTCCAAAGTGTGTAATTAGAAGAGTTGAGTTTAATCATATTGGGACCTTTATTTTCCTCCTCCATTTAAATGCACAAATCAAATAACCGAGCTCTAGATACCACTTTGTTGGGGAGTCCGGAGGAGCACAACAATTCGGAATGGGCTAAACAAGGATTAATAAGAGACTTTGACACCACATCACAACCCAAAACCTTAAGGCATTAGGTGTATGGGTCATTCTCCTTATATATCCAATACAGCCACTATTCCTAGTCAATGTGAGACTAAAGACTCATAATTGAATACCCAACATCCGCAAATGTGTGTCTTTTATTTTGCTTTAATTTATTCATAAAGCCCAATTGATTTCTTCTGCTTTGAATTTGCAGTTCTTCAATCGACGCAAAACCCAACATTTTTTTGTTGATTGTTTATGAAAATTAGAAGTGAATGTTTTTTTTTTGTCCATGAAACTATATATATTTAAGAAAAAAATTAATTATTTTAACATTCTTCCTGACCTTCTCCTTGGATCTTTCTTGTTGTTGGTCTTTGTTTGGTACTAATAACCTTTATTTCTTTCTTTATTGTGTGTGGTGAATTAATGAATTTCATTTGATGGAGGTGATATTGTTTGAGTCAAGGTCTTATAACGGAATTATGTTTTTGAAGTTGCTATGTCTTTTGTATATTGTTGCAATCGTGTGGCTATTAAATAGAAATAGAAATAGAAATGCATTGACTGAATGGTACTGTTCAGTAGCTGTTACTATCACGAAGGAATCAAAACGATATTAAATACAAATAGCTAACTGTTAGTGAAAATACAAGAAAGGGTATTTAAACTGTGTTTTATTATTTTTTATAATTATTTGAGTTTGTTTAAATAAAAAATATGATCTTTGTCAAATTATTCAACTTATAATTATAAAATAGATTATATAAAATAAAGTTGAGAGGATTAATTCCAATAACTCTCTATTGAAAAGATTTTTTATTAATTCTTTTATTTTGATGTGTTTTAAGCTTTAACCAAAATTTTCTTTAACACATTGTCTTTTTTATTATCTTTCACTTTTTTCTTCTGATTTGATTCGTTTCTACTTGGATACCGAGAAAATTATCTATTGGGGGATATTACCGTTTGAGATCAACATTTAAAGCAAATCAATCATTAAGACATGTCTAAATATATCTTCATAATTAATTTAGTATTTCTTGATTTAACAAAGCATATCTCAAAGGATCTCACTTTTAGAGTATTTCATACCTTCTTCAATTAGAGTACAAGTCTAAATTCTGACGAGTTGAGTATGTTGAGATGTTGACTTTATTCAAGATTCTAGGTTAAGATGATTAACTTAAGAAGGTTGACTTTTTACTAGAGCGTTGATTTTTCAGTCTAGGAGCCTTGACCAAACGATCAATTGGTTTACTAGAATTATCAGACGCATAATCATCACTGTGAACTTGTAAGAACATATTTATCAGAGGCACATTGATCAGAGTCAGACACAACTTTAAACAAAATCTTTGGAGCATCGGTGCATTTTCCTTGAGTAATTAATTTTCTTTCTTTGTTTATCTAAGGATTTGACTTTCAAAGTTTTGACTCGAACATGTCTTTATTAGAAGCTTTCACTACGCCAAAAATGACATTTAATATCGCTCATTTTACAGCGCTTGCTAAATACAAGCGCTGTTGTAAATATATTTTAAAAATAATGGAGCCTTTTACAACACTTTTTTGACAAGCGCTGTTGTAGGGTCATATAGCGTTTGCGCATAATGTTATAAGGCTTTTACAGCGCTTTTCGCGCAAGAGCTGTAAAATGAAGCGCTTTCGTATAATATTTTACAGCGCTTTTTTAACAAGCGTTGTAAAATACATGCGCTTTCAAATAATTGAACTACCTATTATAGCGCTTTTTTAACAAGCGCTGTAAAATACATGCGCTTTCAAATAATTGAATTACATATTACAACGCTTTTTTCACAAGCGCTGTAAAATACATGCGCTTTCAAATGATTGAACTACATATTTTAGCGCTTTTTTCACAAACGTTGTAAAATACGTGCACTTTCATTCCATTTAATGACCTATTACAACGCTTTTTTCACAAGTGCTGTAAAAAACATGCGCTTTCAAATAAATATCATTTACTTTTAATTAAATAAAAACAAATTTTAAACAAATTTACGAACCCTCATCACCTCTACTCTAGGAACCCTCATATCCTCTACGTACTGTGCGGCTATCTACGTTGTCTCAGGTATTTTTTAATTTGTTTTTGTCAAAAAATCTTTAGTTTTCTAATAATTGAAAACTAAAAATTGTTATATATATTAAATCTCTTTTTTTTTTCAATTTGTTGTTCTGTTCTGTTTTGAAATCTTTTCTGTTTTGAAATTGTTATTAGATATGTTGATATTGATTTCTTTTTTAAACTTGTTGATATGTTTTGAAGGCTTATAATTTTTGTAACTGCATTTATATAGGTCGTATAATATGGATAGGAAATGGATGTTTGTCAATCGATTGTCAAAAGAGTATGAAATTGGAGTGAAGGAGTTTATTGAGTTTAAAGTGAAGAATGCAAAAGATCAAAATAGAGTCGTTTGTCCTTGTTTAAAATATTGTTTTGGAATTGATCAAAACTACACATGTTGGATAAGACATGGTGAGAATAAAAAAGGAAACATTAATTTTGAGAATAGTTCGACATATGCTTCAACTGACTTCGATACAGATACATATGAGCCGGACCGAGTTGATAAGATTGCAAAAGCAGTTGAAGAAGATCTTCGAGATTGTCATAAAATGTTTGAAAGTTTGTTGACTGATGCAGAGAAAGAATTATATAATGGTTGTACAAAATTCACAAGACTGTCGGCGATATTAAAGTTGTACAACTTAAAAGCGACTAATGGATGGTCTGATAAAAGCTTCACAGAATTATTAACATTCATAAAATATATGTTGCCAGATGATAATGAACTTCCCAGTCGAACCTACGAGGCTAAACAAATTTTGTGTTCTATTGGCATGAGTTACAAAAGGATTCATGTGTGTCCTAACGATTGCATTTTATTTCGAAACGAATATGAACTACTTAAGGCGTGTCCGAAATGCAATGTCTCTCGATATAAGAAGAAAGAATCTACTCCTGCAAAAGTCGTGTGGTATTTTCCTATAATACCAAGATTTAGGCGCATGTATCGCAGTGAAGAAGATTCAAAACACTTGACATGGCATGCAAATGAAGGAATTAGAGATGAAATGTTTTGACACCCTGCAGATTCCCCACAATGGGCAAAAATTGATCACGAGTATCCTGAATTAGGGATAGAGTCAAGAAATCTAAGACTTGCACTTTCTATTGATGGAATGAATCCACATGGTCTTCAAAGCATCTCACATAGCACGTGGCCTGTGATTTTAGTAATATATAACCTACCTCCATGGTTATGTATGAAGCGTAAGTTTATGATATTGTCTATGTTAATTTCTGTACCCAAACAACCGGGGAATGATATCGACGTATACTTGACTCCTTTAATTGAAAATTTAAAACGTATGTGGGAGACAGGTCTGGAAGTTTATGATGGGTATAAGAAAGAATGTTTCAATTTGAGGGCTATGTTGTTCGGCACAATTAATGATTTTCCAGCATATGGTAATTTATCAGGATATATCATTAAAGGTCAGTGTGCATGTCCTATATATGAAGAGAGTATAAATTGGATGTGGTTGAAACATTGTTAGAAGAATGTGTTTCTTGGACATCGTAGATTTTTACCTTATAGTCATCCCTATCGTGGGTGGAGAAATGCATTCAATGAAAAATCAGAGGAAGGTAAAGCTTCTTTAGCACCGACTGGATATTAAATACTTGAAAAAGTACAAGGTTTGACCAATAAATTTGGCAAACCTTTTGCGGGAGAGCTGGTAAAAACTAGGTGGAAGAAAAAGTCGATTTTCTTTGAATTACCATATTGGAAGTCATTGTATATAAGACATTTCCTCGATGTCATGCATATTGAAAAAAATGTATTTGATAGTGTTATTGGTACGTTACTCAATGTTCTAGGAAAGTCTAAAGATGGCATCAACGCAAGATTGGACTTTGTCGATATGGGAATAAGAAATGAATTGGGTCCCGTAAAGAAAGGAAATCGTACATATCTACCTCCAACCGCTCATACTCTATCTAAAAAGGAAAAAATTGTTTTATGTAAATTTCTACACGAAGTTAAAGTTCCAGAAGGATACTCTTCAAACATTAAAAATTTGGTTTGTATGAAAGACATCAAGTTAAAAGGTTTGAAGACCCGTGATTGTCATATTCTAATGGAGCATTTGCTACCAATAGGTATACGTTCCATTTTACCTGAAAAAGTTCGACTAGCCTTAACTAGATTATGTTTCTTCTTCAGGAAAATTTGTAGTAAAGTGATCGACCCTCAGAAATTACCGACATTGCTGAGGGAAATTTTTGTTACTTTGTGTGAGCTTGAAATGTATTTCCCACCCTCATTTTTTGATATAATGGTTCACCTTACTGTTCATCTGGTTAAGGAGATACAACTTTGTGGGTCTGCTTATATGAGATGGATGTATCCAATAGAACGATATATGAAAATAATAAAAGGGTACGCAAAAAGTAGAAGTCGACCAGAAGGTTGTATTGTTGAACGGTACATTGTTGAAGAGGCTGCTGAATTTTGTACTAAATATATGTCCAATGTTGAATCCATAGGGCTTCCCATGTCTCGTCATTCGGGAAGAATATCAGGAGAAGAGATAATTGGAAGGAGATTACTGACTATATCAAGGACAGAATGGGAGCAGGCACAATTGTATGTTCTGCACAATGATGATGAGGTTCAACTGTATGTTACAATACACATGGATCAGTTATCTCGTTTGAACATGAATAGGAATCAAAATTGGATAACTCGAGAGCACAATCGAAGTTTTATAACATGGTTAAAAAATCACATAAAGTCAAAGTTTGATATAGACCCCAAATCAATTTCACAGAGATTGAAGTGGCTAGCAAATGGTCCGAGCTTACATGTATTTTCTTACACTGATTATGTTATTAATGGCTACACATTTTATACCAAAGAACAAGATGATCAGACCACTATGCAAAATAGCGGAGTCACTCTCGTAGCTGAAGCGATGCATGTCTCAAGTGCAAAAGACAAAAACCCAATATATGCAAATCTATCATATTTTGGGGTTATCGAGCGCATATGGGAGTTAGAATACACAATGTTTCGTGTTCCCATATTTGGTTGCAAGTGGGTCGATAATAAAAATGGCATTCGGATAGAGGAGTCAGGATTCTTGCTTGTCGATTTTAATAGGGTGGGATACAAAGACGAGCCTTTTATTTTAGCGTCGCAAGCTCAACAAGTGTTTTATGTCACTGATCCTTCGGATGATAAATGGTTTGTTGTCCTATCGACCAATAAAATAAGTGATGATAACAATAATGATGAAGATGTTGGTAATGATCTTCTATTTGCAACATCACAACAACCACATGAAATTGATTCAACTAATGATGGTTTATATCTTAGAGATCATGATGATGAGGGAATTTGGATTAATCCATCGTTTCGTATTGTAAATGGACAAACAAATGCGAATCCCACCAAGAAAAGAAGAAGGGCATCTTAATGTACATGTTTAATTGTTTTATATAAGCCATGCATGTAATCTGAACTGTGTTAATGTAAATATGCATGTAATCTGAATTGAGTGTTTTATACTAAGTTATGATTAATTTATTTTCTGCTTATATTTAGCTTGATTTGAGTGTTTTATACTAAGTTCATGTAACAATGAGTGTTTTATATTTAGCTTGGTTTACATGAACTGAACTGAATATAAATTAGTAATTTACATGAACTGAACTGAACTAACTGAAAAAGAGTAACAAAGCGCTTATATAATTGTAAATGACCCTTTTAAAAATAAAATAAAGACATTTTACAACGCTTATTTGAAAAAGCGCTAGGCTTTAAAAAAAACATTCATATAACATAATAAAACAAGGAGGTCTTTTACAGCGTTATTGGGAAAAGCGCTTTAAAAGAGCCTTTAAAAAAATTAAATAAAGACTCCTTTTAGATCGCTTTTCAAACAAGCGTTGTAAAAGGCTTAGGCCTTTTAGAGCGCTTTTTGAACAAGCGTTGTAAAGTGATTATGTTATATGAATGTTTTCTATCTAAGAGATAGAGAAGGAAATACAAATGCTGAAGCTCCAAAAATATATAAACATTATATATCAAATGATGAAAGGAGTGCATTTGTATCCAAACGTTCGGACTCGCATTTGTCATAAGTGATTAATTTACTAGCATTTGTGTGTTATTATTCATATTTGTAGCGTATTTTAAATTCTTACACAATTTCTATTTTTTATATAGAATATTATTAAGGCAAATCGTGAAAAGGCAAACATTCCAACCCACCCATACAGAAAATCACGTATGGGATATGCATGCCTTGATGAAAAACTTGTAAGTAATTAAACATCACTTTTATATAATGAAGTAATTTGTATTATAAACTATAGTGTGTAAATAATTTGTATTATTTTGTTTATGATCTTAACAGATAGCGACAAGACACCTAATCAGATCAACCGTTGGATCGTCATATTTTATGGATGGAAGCGCGTGTTAATAAAGATAGAGTGGTTGATAACGAAAATGTCCAAAAAGTAGTAGAACTTTGTGTAAGTATATTATCACTTTAATATTTTTTAATATTGTATTTTATCACTTGAATACTTTTTAATATTGTATTTTAAAAATACTATTGTACTTATCTTTTTAATCCTACATGTATTTTAGGAGATTATAGAACGAAGTTCTGAAAATCAAGAGGGCAACAAGGATACTTGCATGGACATTCTGGGTAAAGTGTTTAATGTCCCTGAGTATTCCGGTCGAGTTAGGGGGAAAGGATTTGGCGTAACTCCCAAAAGCTATTTTTCTCAAGAGAAGCGCCAAAAACCTTCCAATGAGGAAGTATTAGAGAAGCTCAAAATCCTTACGGAGCAAGTGGCACTTTTGGTGAATACGAACAAAGACAAGTAACTCCCGGATCAGCTCCAACATGAAATACAAATGGAGAGTGAAGCCGCGAGTTGCAACTTTGATCTCAAAAGTATTCCCGAGGTAATTAATTACTTACTTGCTTATGTAATTACTTATGTATTAAACAAACTTATATATTAACCGTACTTATGTTTTAACTATTGATTTAGGGTGTCACTCCATGTGTGCTATACTTGTCCTCGCCTACTCATTGGAAGGTGGGAAAAGGAAAATTGTACAATACTTAGGGAGAAGTATTGCACAATACTCTGATCACTGCGGGCCATGTCAAAGTATCACTTGTTGTTGCTTTCGAACCAACTGCACCGTTGCCAATACCGGACAACGATGGAGATATGCAGTTATTGGGCGAAGCTATTGGTAGTTACGTGGCATGGCCCACACATCTTGTTGCCCTCGATAAGGTATATTTAATTAATTGAAATGTATGTTTAATTGATATGTATATTTAATTGCTTATTTTTTTCCGCTCCTAACTTTAATTTCACATTTATATTTAGATGATCAAAAAACCTAAAGGGAATGATAAAAGGCTTCTCAGAAACGAATCAGTTACATCTCTCGAAAAGGTTTGTCACATTTATTTCCTAAGGTTTGTCATCTTTTCAGATTCAATAAACTAACATTTAACCTCATTTTTGTAGATCCAATTAAATAAACCACCCGTACAGCCAAAAAAAGCCAACAAATCTCAAAAATTGAAGAGTAATAGAGCTGGCAAACTACAAAGACTGGAGGGTAATAAAGTTGTCAAAGTTGCACCTATAATTCATAATGTTGGGTGTACATTTTACAGCGCTTTTTCAAAAAAGCGCTGTAACATGTACACCCAAAAGCGTTGTAAAATGCAGACCCATAATTCATATATTTGGTGCGCCTTTTACAGCGCTTATTTGGAAAAGCGCTATAAAATGTGCACCCAATATATGAATTATGGGTCTGCATTTTACAGCGCTTTTTCAAAAAGTGTTGTAAAAGGCACACCCATTATATGAATCATATATCCATATTTTACAGCGCTTTTTCAAATAAGCGCTGTAAAATGTGCATAAAAATGCATATTATGTGCGCATTTTATAGCGCTTGTTTGAAAAAGCGCTGTAAAATGTGCATAACAAGCGTGCATTATATCTACATGTTTTATAGCGCTTTTTTAAAAGTGTTGTTGTATCTTTTACAGCGCTCGATTCCACAGCGCTTTTTTTTTTTGAAAAAGTGCTGTAAATGGATTAAAAAAAGTGCTGTAAAATTCTATTTTCGCGTAGTGTTTCTTATCTGGTCTTTGAATTAGAGGTTCAACCCAAGGTCTTAACTCTAAGTCAACTTTTCTTAGAGACATATAATCATTACAACGTTCTTTTTCTTTATGACAAGATGATTTTTGTTATATTGTCAAATCTCATAGAGTCATTTGAAACAATCAGTAGGCTTTCATGACATGAGTCAAATTAAAACTTAAATAATCAGTTAGTGCATGATTTTTATAACTTTATGATGTGTCTCATCGTTATATTATTGAGTATTTTTACTAGAACTTGTATGTCATTGTATTTGATATTTTTTAAGTTATTAATCAATTGTGTATGCTTAATTTGATAATATTATGTAACATGAAAATTTAAGTTTGTAGCTAGCTCATATATAATGACTAAATTAGACAAGATAGTCCAAATGACTCGTCAATAGAAAAATACCAAATATGTACAAATGAACCTAAAATTCAAAATTGATAATCACAGCAAAATAAAATAAAAACGTAGTTGGGCCAATATATATTTCATAGCCCACTAATTGGCCTAAACCGAAACAACCAAGGCGTTTTATTCGATAACCTGCAACTCATTCAAACAATGATAACAGATGGACTGTATTGAACTTGTGTATTTTATCTACGGTTTGAGATAGTTGTTTCTTTTGAACCTGAACCTGTCCGAACCGACCTAATGAATTGTTATTTTGTAATGTAATAGAATATATATATATATATATATATATATATATATATATATATATATTAATTTGTGAACAATTTATTGTATCTAATTGAACATAGTAATGTGTACCAGGAAAAAAGAAGTTGAATGTATATTTCTTCTAAGAAAATTCCTATAAAATAGATTATTTTATAGCAATTTTTTATTTGGCGACGTAGCACAAAATGGACCATTTATAGCGTTTTTTAGGTTACATGCTATAAAAGTATATAAGTTTAAAATAAGTGCTATAAAATTTGGAAAAGGCATAGTGTTCTCATATCTTTGAAGACTTACCCACACTAGTCGGTGGCTCATGGTAATGGGTAGAAAGAGACACATGATAGAGTTGTGGTGCAATATGCATTAAGTTTGGAACCGTTACAATGTTCATGCACATTCAAGATTTCATTATTAATGTATCCTAAATCTCAACTCTAAGTCATCAACTATATATATTAAGTTGTGCGTCAGAATACTTGAATGTACCATATATTATCCCACCAAAGAGACAAAATACTGTTCTACAAATCTAGATCAAGCACCTTTGTTTGAAAGCACTAGTTGATATATATTAAATTAAAGAGAAAATGGATAGATAATGGGGACAGATTGTTTTTACAACTAAATGGGACAATAAAAAAACAATCAAGAAAGAACAATACATGAGTTTAGACATATAGTACGGCTTTTCGTCCAAACATAAAATGATGATATCTTAACCTTGACGTTAAACTGTAGAAGTTAATGAAAATGAATGTTGTGTATGTATACATATACACTAATGTATTAATAACCTGTTTTATATAACAAAACAAAAAAACTGTACTATAACCTTTCGAACATATACACGGTCAAAGCCCAGTCAACAAGCCATTCACCATATCATTTTGACTGTGCCCATGGTCTTAAATTTGAATCAATAAATTATTGAAAACAATGAAGCCCATTTTACTTAAACATTCAACTTTAAATATAAACAAAAATGGAGTGTCCTGTATAGATCTTTGTATTAGAAAGTAAAATGACATGAATATATTATGTAACAACTAATTTATTAATATTTATCTATAAAATAGAGTTAAAGAACCTTGATATACTTTATAAATTTTTTGAATAAAATAGATATAGTTTTTACTATATTTTTTTAAATTATTAAATTAAAAAGTCTAAGTACGTTAATCAATTCTCTAAATTCTATAAAATGTTAAAATGATTTTATACAATTAAAACAAAATTAAAATTGAAAACATGATAAACTTTAAAATATAACACATTAATAATTAATAATATTAATCAATCAATAAACAATTGTATTTCAAAAATTTAATATTCATAACAAGTTACATCCGCCGTTTTCATTTAATAAATAAAAAAAATCATCAAAACTAATATATATACAGAACACGGTAGTCATTTATTGTTTAACTTTTTTTGGCTTTTTCATATATATCAAAACTAATGTTTGTTTAGTAAATTATGATAAAATGTAATATTTGTTTTCTATTTTATTATTATTATTATTATTATTATTATTGTTATAAACTTCATTTTATCTAAAAACAGTGATGGTCCACTATTGGACCATTTTTCAGAAGTCTATATTTGACACTTCCTAATCAATAAATACATCTTAATAATTGTAATATTTTTTTAGGAAACTAAAATATACATCATCAATATAATTTTTATATATATATTAGCATCCAATCAGAGTGTAGTATATAGCAATACTTTGGGTTGTAATTACAAAATGAACTTAGCATACTGTAATTTTTTATTAGATATTGATGAAAAATTATTATATACCAACCAATCGTAGTTAAACTTATTATAACTGAAGGGAGTAGTATTATATAGAGTTTCTTTGGAGAAAGTACTAAATGGAGTTACTAACTAAGATACATTGAAAAATTAATATATTTTTATAATATCAAAATTAAATCATTAATAGTTGAATGTTATGTCTTTAATATATAAAAAATCTTAATTTATTTTAATTTTAATAAATACTCTAGATATTTGGCTTGTATACATATCACCATACTTGTATCGATATTTGGCTTGTTTCACATAACACGTGTCCGGTTTGTCGTGCTAATCTTGTTCCAAGACCCAACAACAATACCGTGCCGGTAACCATTCAAATAGACGAAGAAAATCATCAACATGAGTTGAATATTATTAGTTCAACAAACGAGGAAGAAATAGAACTTGATGAAGAGGAACAAAAGGGAGAGAACATTAGCATGGAATATTCACCAAAGATAGATTTGCTTCGTAGGTCTCGCACATATGGTGCACCAACACGGTCAAAATCTACAGGATTCTTATCAGCACTATCGTTTTCACGGTCGAATTCAACAAGTATGTTGGTGCAACCAGGTGAGGATTGTGAGAGGTTTACACTGAGGTTTGGAATCAGATGATGAAGAACACGACGACACTTAAGCGTGCGAGTAGTTGTGTTAGTTTTACAAGAATGAGCAATGGCACGTGCGGTTATAGGACGAGAAGTGTGGGTTCTGGAAGCGGGAGAGGTTACGTGGAATACGAGACGTTTGGAAGTGAGGAAGAGGAGCAATTAGGGCTCATTAGGAACGGTTGCACTACTAAAATTGTGAGAAAATATCCGGTGCGGTATTTGGGAGTTGATATGAACAATAAGGGTGGCGAAAGATCAATTGATCTTTTGTGTCCTAAGTAGTTTATGGCAGTTCTTAATCTAATTATTTTCACATTTGCACCATACAATAGCGGTAAAAAGTCCAAACACCATGGGTTGGTTTATTCCTTCTACTTCTTTTAATAAACATTTGTATTATAAAAGAAATATGTGGATGATTGTTTAGTTAGGTTAAACTTATCGTTTTCATATAATGTTTTGATAGTAGATAGATAAATTAATGATAGACATTACCATTGTGTGTTTTATTTAATTAGTTTGTAGAGTTCTTTAAGTATTCAATTATATATTTGTTTGGTGAATCTTTGATTGTCCTATGTTATTGATACTTAGTTGATATTTGATTATAATTTGTATAGTAGAATTAAGAAAATACATAGTGTTTGTTTCTCATTTTAAGAAATAGAAAATGAATATGCAGATTTTAGTAACTTTCATGTGGGTAGTAATAGGAGTTAAAATGAAATGATTCACTACTCCAACCACATATAGAATACCAGGCCTTTTACATGTTAAGTATCTTAGGATTCCCACAAGACTTTTGAAAAAAGAAGAGTCCTCATTTTGTCAAAATTTGACAACTTCAATCTGCTCTCTATTGGCGTGTTCACTAAATTGCAATCAAACATTTTAAATTGCTTCAAAACTTCCTTCTCATAGTTTTTTGAGAAATAAATATATCTTATTCCAATTGTTTTACTTATAGGCCTAAGTAGTATGATATGAGCCCAACATCAGTCATCTCGAACTCAAGCGTCATAGCCTTTTTGAAATCTTCAAATAAACTTGGATTGTTCCCAATGAATGTAAGATCATCCACATAGAGGCAAGCAGTCAAAATATCTCCATTATCATAAACTTTGACATAAAGGACATATTCATTAAGGCAACAAGCAAACCCATTGTCTTTGAAGTATTTGTCAATGTGATTATTTCATGCTTGCTTCAATCCATACAACGCTCTCTTCAATCTCAAAATTTTATCTTCATGTCCTTTAATCGAGTACCTCATTGGCTGCTCAACATAAACCTTTTCTTCAAGATAACCATTTAGAAATGACGATTTTACATAAAGTAGTATTCATGCGAGGAACTAGTGAAAAAACTTCTTCATAGTCAACTTTATGTTTTTGTTTGTAGCATTTTTTACAAGTCTTGCTTTGTATTTTCAACCTCTTCATTAGCATTCTTACTTCAATTGCTTCATGGTATTTTGGAAGAGTTGCTAATTCCCAAGTATTGTTCTTCACAATTGATTTGATCTCCTTATCCATGGCTTGTCTCCATCTTTTATCTTTCACTACTCCATCATAACTTAATGGCTCACTATCCTCCAAGAGACAATAAAACTCTTCAAGGTTAAGAGTAACTTCAGTTGAATTTTCATAAATGTCTTCTATATCTCTCATCTTACTTGGTCTTTTATTTAAAATTTCATATAGAGAAGTAGGTGAAGAATGTGAAGTTGCATCTTGAATTGATGTTGTGGTCTCTTAATCCTATTCGAAATATGGAAGGAAATTATAATTTGTTTCTTCGTGACCCCAATTCCATGTAGCATCTTCATCAAATTCAACATCACGACTCACCACTACCTTTTTGTTGCATGGGTTGTACAACTTCTTACCTGTAAAATGCATATCATACGCGACAAATATGTGTTTTTGAGAAGTGTTATCGTGCATAAAACAATCAAAATATGAAATAATTTTATCAAAATTTCATGGGTAAAACCATATTTTGTGAAATATACTGAAATAAAATTATTTAGCCAAACACGATTAGCGGCATCCACTCTTCACCAAAAATTAATAACACCAAATCTTTTGGTTGATGTAGAGGTTTATAGTTCTTCTTCAACTTTCTGATAGTCAAATCCACGGTAAATGACACAGCATCGTAATGGTTGCAATAGAGAGTTCATAGGAGCAACGAAAATACGATACTACAATTTGATCATTGACAATTGCATCTCGACGTTAGAAGAGTTGCAAAGATATTGAAGAAGTCCATCACATGTTTTTTCTTGAAGTTCCAATGATACTTTTTATTTAAGAACAATTAGGGCCACATGGATCCTTCTAAAGTATTTGATTGATCCAATGGCACAAAGTGGGTGAAAGACACCCTGCCTTTTGTAAGACCCGTAATTTTAAATTATACTTTATGTATTTTAATGGATTTTGGTATTGAACTCAGGGGCTTTTTAGCCAAGTTATTAATATTTTGGAGTTTATATGACCAAAAAGATATTTTGATGCCTGATTAGAATTACTCGTCGATAAATAAATTAAATTTACTGCGGTGAATCTTTTGCGAAGAGTTTAATGCATTTTGGGTGAAAGGATAATTTAATAAATATCTAAAGGTTTTGAGATATTTGTTAATTATAATTAATATATATATATATAGAAAAGGAAGGGAAGGAATTGAAAAGAAAGCAAATAGAAAGGAAAGAAAAAGGAAGAAAGGAAAAGAGAAGGAGAGAAAACAGAAAATTTCCATCTTCTCCCTCCTCTGCCTCGCGTGAACACCCAATCCTTCTCCTTCCTCCATCTTCATCCATTTTCTTTCTTCCTTGCTTCCTTGAGTTCAAAATTGATAGTGGGTGATAGGACAAGGATTTCTCAACTTCACTCTTCCTCTTTGATCCGAAAACGAAGGAAAACGGTTTAGGGATTTCAAAACCGTCAAACACAAATCTCGCCGTTTCTTCTGGATCCAAGCTTTGTTTCGCAAAGGGATAGAAGGGAAAGTTGCTCACCACTACACTACGGTGCTAGTGAGCTAACTTTGGAAGCGTCGTCGCGAGCACAGTTTTTACCGGAATTGATCGTGGTGTCGTAAATCGACGTTAAAGCTAACGTTAAGGTAAGGGCTCCTTCCAAACTTTTAGTTTGCATTTAGGGCCTTATCTGTGGTTGTATGAAAAATAATTTTGTTACGGTTGTAGTATTGATTCGGGGAAAATATATCTAAGGCTTTATGGGTAAAATCTTAGAGTGAGGTTTTGGTTATCCTGATGAATGTATCGTGGAAAATGAATTTAAACTCAGTTATGTATGATTTTGAATGAATGAAACTTGTGTGTTTGAGTGGTGGATTATGTTGATCCGTGTTCGTTGTTTTTGACGTATTCTTAATTGATACTGATGAAACTTGAGATGTGGTTGTGTGGTTTGTGTGGAAAATGATTTGGTGCGAATTATGGATTGAATATGAAAGTATGTTTGATTTTTTTCTGTGTGGAATTTGAAAACCATTAAGTTAAACGAGTATTAAGAATGGGGAATCTCTTAATGTCTTGTTTACTTAATGTGTGTTTGTGAAAATCGTTTTGAGTTAAAAGAGTATTAAGAATGGGGAATCTCTTAATATCTCTATTTAATAACGTTTTGGAAAATCTTTTAAGTCAAATGAGAATTAAGAATGGGGAATCTCTTAATTTCTTGTTTACTTAATGTTTGTTTGAAAATCGTTTAAGTTAACTGGGCGTTAAGAATGGGGAATCTCTTAATGTCTTGGTTACTTAATGTTTGTTTGAAAATCGTTTAAGTTAACTGGGCGTTAAGAATGGGGAATCTCTTAATGTCTTGTTTACTTAATGTTTGTTTGAAAATCGTTTAAGTTAACTGGGCGTTAAGAATGGGGAATCTCTGAATGTCTTGGTTACTTAATGTTTGTTTGAAAATCGTTTAAGTTAACTGGGCGTTAAGAATGGGGAATCTCTTAATGTCTTGGTTACTTAATGTTTGTTTGAAAATCGTTTAAGTTAACTGGGCGTTAAGAATGGGGAATCTCTTAATGTCTTGGTTACTTAATGTTTGTTTTTGAAAATCGTTTAAGTTAACTGGGCGTTAAGAATGGGGAATCTCTTAATGTCTTGGTTACTTAATGTTTGTTTGAAAATCGTTTAAGTTAATTGGGCGTTAAGAATGGGGAATCTCTTAATGTCTTGGTTACTTAATGTTTGTTTTTGAAAATCGTTTAAGTTAACTGGGCGTTAAGAATGGGGAATCTCTTAATGTTTTGGTTACTTAATGTTGTTTTGAAAACCGTTTAAGTTAAAAGAATATTAAGAATCGGGAATCTCTTAATATGTCTGTTTGCTTAATGTTTGGCGTGAAAATCGTTTAAGTTAAATGAGTATTGAAAATGGGGAATCTTTTAATATCTGCATTTACTTAACGATTGTGGTGGATGGATTCAGTGTATGCTCATGCATTTCATTTGGTAAATTGTGCTGACCCATGATAGGTGGCACCTCGGTAAACAGTATTGACCTGTGATAGGTGGTACATTTACGATTTACTTTTTTGTAAGTTGTGTTGACCCGTGATAGGTAGCACCTCGGTAAATAATGTGTCGGCCTGTGATAGGCGGTATATTTACGACTTACGCTTTTTCTTTTAGTAAATCGTGTTGACCTGTGATAGGTGGCACCTCGGTAAACAGTACTGGCCCGTGATAGGTGGTACGTTTATGATTTACGCTTTTTAGTAAATCGTGCTGACCCGTGATAGGTGGCACCTCGGTAATTGGTACTTTGGCCTGCGATAGGCGGTACAATTATGATTTACGGCCCTTCGAGGAGGGTTTTGGTTTGGAATTCCTAGTCCATGCATTTTGGCATATACGCATTGCATTAGGGTGCTTGGCACCCGAGTCGTGTTTTGATTCAAGTGTATGATTGAGAGTTTGAAACTCGAGTTGTCATGGTAATTGTGTTTAAATTGTTAAGTGTTATGTTTTGGAATTTGGTGATAGCATGTTTGGTTGCAATATTATTTCGAAACTCATGTTGTTGTAGCGATTGCGTTATCAGTGCTAAGTGTCAAGATGTGGATTTGTGTATGAATGTGATCAAGTTAGTTTATGTATTTTTGGAAGAATATGCAGGGAAATCGATTGCCCAATCGATTGGCATTAACAGCAATGCTGTCAGTTGATTGCCCAATCGATTGCCCAGTTGATTGCCCAATCGATTGGCAATAAGTCAGTGGCTCAGCAATGCTGTCAGTTGATTGCCCAATCGATTGGCAGTAAGTCAGTGGCTCAGCAATGCTGTCAATCGATTGCCCAGTTGATTGCCCAATCGATTGATTTAAGCCCAGAGTTCAGATTTTTCAAAACAACCTTCAAGCAATCAATTTCCCAATCGATTGGCTTAGTGGAAATTCTCATTTTGAGTTAGATAATCGATTGCTCAGTTGATGTATCAATGTTTTGATCAGTTATGTATTACTTAATGGATTGAGAACTTTATTTTGATTTCATTATCATTTGGTAAGCATTGTATGAACTTTTAGCATATGGAAAACCTTTTAAGATGCATGCTAAGTTGAAAAGGGTATTTTGTGCATTTGAAAACTTAAATGTTATTTGTTAACTGTTAATTTCGGTTGGTGACCCTTTGCAACTATTGTGGAAATCTAGGCTTTGCCCTCAGATGAGAGTCAGGGCGGTCCTACTGGTTCGTACCCTACGGATGGGAACGTGGACGGGAATGCTTGATTGGAGCTATGTTAGGAGGATCACACGGGGCGCGTAGAGATTACTCGAGGCGTATAGTTTTTTGTTATGTATAGAATGATCAGACTAGGTTGTCACTCAGGACACATATGTCTTTCTTTTGGGCTACTTTTATTTTATATTGGAAGGATGTATATGTACTAACGTTGGCACCAGGACATGCTTTGGATTTATTTTTTTGAAAAAGAAAACTTTTCCCGATGGTTGTAAATTATATTGACTCAGTTATTTATCCTAGGGTTTTACCTTATTTGATTATGTATGGTATTTTAATTTCTTTTTAAAGAAAAAAAAATACACCCTCGCTTTGAAAAACGGGGTGTTACACCTTTCCTACCTCTAAGTTAGAGGATTTGTTTACATGAATTAGTGGATTAAATTCTTAAGATAGAATGGACTGGACGTAGCTGCCATGTTGGTGGTGAACTAGGATAAATTGGCTAGATTATTTTGTTTATCCGCTCTATTTTTATTACCTTAGTTTATTCTTTTTATAAATGTTAAATAATGAATAATAATTTTAGGGACAAAAACAGAGTCAAAACAACAAGAAAAATTGTAGCAAAAGTCTCACCAACTCATTGGAGCGCCAGAAGGGTCTGACGTCAACTTAATTGAAACATACAAATGAGTAGGGCTTCTTAAAGATTTTGACGAGAGGAATCCAAAAACAATGTCAGTTTTTTTAGACGAAATATGTGGTGATTGGAATCAGCCAAAAATTGCTCGCCCAAGGAAGGAATGCATCTGTTTCTGATTAAACAGAGCCACCATCGATAAAATTGATTCCAAAAATGGACCCAGTAGCCAATTTTGTGTGGGTATTCATAAAAATATTTATCAAGTGGTTGTTGCACTCAACTGCTTTGTTTGTATTAGTCAATTCCTTTTGAAGTTGATCTCTTTCATTTCTCATTTCTTTAAATTCATGTCTTTGTTAATCTCTTTAATTTCTCATTTCTTCAAATTCATTTCTTTGTACCCACTTTATGTTTTCCAATTATGAAACACACCAAACCCAGCACATATACATAGATCAACCTCGATTATTTTAGGGAGATGACAAAGTTCTTCTCACACATCATCTCCAATTAACTGTTGTGGAGGTTGAGACTTTTCTATTCGATTATTGTAAATTGCATCCTTATTTCTACAAAATACATGATCCATAGGCAAAAACTGACGATGAGAATCAAACCAAGAACATTTACTACCATATTTCAAGTAAAAAACCTTGGATTGACTCATGCAATATGGGCATGCTAATTTCCCTGTTTTACTCCAACCAAACATTTCATATATAGGAAAGTCATTAATAGTCCACATTAATGGAGCTTTCATTATAAAATTTCATTTCCTGCAAATATCATATGTAAGCAAAATACACAACTTTCTTTTTGTTTTCTCTTTTAGTGGTTGTCTTTTCTATCAAAATAGTCTCTCTTTTAACCCTAATTAGATCACTCTCCACTTAAATAAGTGAGGGAGAGACATGAGCTACAATATTTGGGCTTTCTCCACATAGGAAGGGAGCCCAATAGCCAACACAAATTTCCTATGAAAAGTACCCTTCATGCTTACCATTAAGTAATCTATCTACTCTTTTGAATTAGAGGCCATAGCGAATTGGATTGACCCGCCGATTCAAGACTCTTGCCCAAAGTTTTCAACTGTAGTTTTCACACCATTATTAACGAATTACAAATGAAAAACATATATTTATTATTAATTTGGTACGAGATATGAATTAGAAGTTAATTTTGAGCATTATACCAAATAGTAGGGGTGTTCAAAAAAACCAAAAAGTGAACCAAATTGTAGAATTGAACTGAACTATTTTTGAACTGATTTATAAAAATTTAGAACCGAACTATTTTCGAATTGATTTTTTAAAACTAGAACTGAACCGAACTGGTTTTCAGTTTGAAAAATAGAACCGAACCCGTTTTCAGTTCAAAAACCTGAACTAAACCGGTTTCTATTTCAAAAAACTAGAACCAAATTTGTTTTTTTAGAAGTAATTAGGGGTAATTATGTAAATTTTGGCATACATAAAAGAACAAGTTAAACCGAATCAGTTTTGTTCAAAATAATAAACTGGTTCACTAGTTTATAAAAATAGTTCGTTGAATCTTATTACTTTAATTTTTTATATCATTAATGTGTTACTTAAAAAAAAAATTCATTCAAGAAAATGTGAGTCCCTAAAAAAATATCAGATTTTTCTAAAAAATATATACATTGCCACATCATCGATGACTTGATAGCTCAATATTCAACATGTATGTAAGCAAAACAAAAAAAAACATAAAATTAAATGGTGATATTTAAAAAAAAATCTAAAATTGAACAATTATGTTTTTGAATCTAACGTTGATAATTAATATATTACGATAATTTTTTAACAAATATTTAAATTCTTTTTTTAAAAAAATTACACAAAACATCTTTCTTAGAAAATTTATTTGTTTTTATCTAAAAATTGTACGCTAAATTAAAAAATTATTTTGCCCAAAAAAAATTGAATTATTTATATGTAATCAAAAAAATTTCTAAAAAACAATAAAAAAAATTTGAAATAATTTTATATCGGAAAAATTTTATTTTTAGAAAAAAAAAGTCAAACAAATTTTATCAAAAATGTTTTTGAAAAAGTGAGCTCATAGTTTTTTGTTTTTGGTACATTTGAAAAAGTGAGCTCATAGTTTTTTGTTTTTGGTACATTCGCAGCGGATAAAGAAAATAAAAATAAAAATAATTAATTTAGAAAATCACATTTTTTAAAATTTAAAAGAAATATTTTAAATTCCTCCTACAAAAAGGTACAATCTCCATATACTTTATTTAACTAGAATTTCTTAATTGAATTCCAAAAAACTTATTAGTACTTATAAGATTTTCATACAGAAGTTCATTTCTAATAAAAAGTAAGAATAAAATACAATTTACAACTTTTATTCCCAATATAACCTATCAGAGCAGAGTTTGTCCAAAACTTGAATTTCAAGACTCATTAACCTGTAACAATTGCAATTTCGCAAACGCAGGGCCAAGTCACTCAAACACAAATAACAAATGAGGTGAGTTTTGAAGTCAGGTTAATAGTATAATATAAGTAAGAAGAACATGCAATTAATCATATATAAACAGTATCATTACATAAATATTCTTCAAAGGAAAATATCACCTTATAAAATCAAAATCACTTAAGTAAAATCAAAATAGCCTCATATCGTCACATCATCGAAGAGACATTATCACACACGATACATATTAATCATAAAGAAACAATCACACAAAAATGCAATGTTATGCATGAGCTTAGACTCTACTTCACAATGTGGTACCATTCTAACTCTGAAGTACTTGGTTTTTAGGCTTGATACTATTCTACCATCCCAGTGGACGGACAATTCCAATTGACCAATCCTTATAGATACCCTAAACTCAACCCGAGATACATATATGCGACAGTCACGGTAAACGTGTGTTACCTGGTAGCTCTCGATATTTGGAGTGCTACCTCCAAGTCACCTAGGAATTCCCCACTCGAATACCTCTAAGGTCTAACAATCTTTCTTTAAGACTCAATAGAAGACCACCACAATTATGCTCATTCAGTTGTACTACCCTAGAATCATTAGGCTTGTCAGGCCTTACCTATATGATGACAAAATAATCTCCACTTCACAAATTCTCAATATTTATTTTCTCCCCTCGTTGTCCTATGATACTCCATAAAGACTATCACATCAAACACAAATTAGAATCACCATTATTTCATCAATTATGGGGTTACATCAATATCCTCATCACAAATTTATAACATGACTATCACTAATCACACATCATCATCATCACATAAACTCATCACATATTTTTACCATCACAATTATTAATCATACATCATCATCATCACATAAAATTATCACAATGCATCCCTCTTTTACTATCACATCACATTAATTCATCTAGTCAAACATATATATAAAATTTATTCAATACCCAATATCACAATAATATCAAATACCATAGATTTAAAGAAATTAAATCAATCAACACCTTACAAATATTTCTATTCTATATTATAATCTCATTATTTTCAAATTTGTACATTAATTAATTTATCCCACAAAGGGCTACTACTGTACGTAGCGAGCCTCGAATGAATCGTTGGAAAATATGATTTTCTCGTTCATCTCACAATATATTATGCTCATGAATTCAAGCATCTCTCACCTCATACCTTATTTAGATGTTTTCTCAAACACAAAAATCAATTGAAATTTTAAACAGCAACTGCAAGAACGTACAACGAGCGATTCTGAATAAACGATGAGTATACAAAATCGTTGAGACGTGACTGATAAATTATATGAAAACATAAAAAATAAATGTTAAATTATTAATAATAATTTTAGGGACAAAAATAGAGTCAAAATGACGAGAAACATTGCAGAGAAAGTCTCACCAACTCGTTGGAGCGCTAGAAGGGTCCGATGTCAACTTCATCAAAATATATAAATGAGTATGGCTTCTTGATGATTTCGCAAGAGGAATCCAAAAGCGATGTCAGTTTTTTTAGACGAAATATGTGGTGATTGGAATCAGCCAAAAACAGCTCGCCCAAGGAAGGAATGCATCTGTTTCTGATTAAACGGAGCCACGATCAATAAAATGGATTCCAAAAATGGATTCAGTGGCCGATTTTGTGTGGGTATTCATCAATTGTTTTATCAAGTGGTTGTTGTACTTAATTGCCCTGTTTGTATTACGCAATTCCTCTCGAAATTGATCTCTTTCATTTCTCATTTCTTCAAATTCATGTCTTTGTTGATCTATTTCATTTCTCATTTTTTGAAATTCATGTCTTTGTACCCACTTTATTTTTTTGCAATTATGAAACACACCAAATCCATAACATATACATGAAACAACCTCGGTTATTTTAGGAAGATGACAAAGTTCGTCTCACACATCATCTCTAGTTAACCGTTGTGGAGGTTGAGACTTTTCTATTCGATTCTTGTAAATTGCATCCTTATTTATTAGAAATAAATGATCCATAGGCAAAAATTGACGTTGAAAATCAAATCAAGAAAATTTACTACCATGTTTCAAAAAAAAAAACTTTGGATTGACTCATGCAATATGGGCATGCTAATTTCTCTGTTGTACTCCAACCAAACATTTCATATGTAGGAAAGTCATTAATAGTCCACATTAGTGGAACTTTCATTATAAAATTCCATTTCCTGCAAATATCATATGTAAGCACTCCTTCATTCCAGAAAAATTGGAGTTCATCTATCAAAGCTTGCAAATACACATCTATCTTGCTCTTTGAATTATGTGGTCCAGGAATAATCAAAGTGAGAAACATATTGGGAGTTGTCATGCATTGTTCTGGAGGAAGATTGTAAGGAGTGACAATTACCTACGAACATGAATAAGGTGAGGTTGTATCATTAAATGGTGTAAAATCATCGGTACACAATCCCAACCTTACATTCCGCAAAGAATATAATCTCTTAAGTTTGGGAATATACGATAAATAATGCATTTTGTTTATAGGTATCTCTTTAAATTTATCCCTACTAATCTTTTCCTTCATAAGTGCCATTGTTTGATTAAAAGATCGTTGAGAAATATTTCTCACTGATTTAATTGTCAACTTTGTATCACTTTCTCCATGAGATGTCCAATGCCAATAATCAGGTTTAAACCTATTCCTTAAAATATCAACCTTAACCACTTTAAAGTATAAGAAATCAATGTTTTTGCAAACAGAACAAGGACATCTATTTCTCTATTTGATATGTCTAGTTGTTGGATTACAAATGACACAAATTCATTTAACCCTTTTAGAAATACATCAGTATACCCCTTTCAACTAGGAATTAGCCTATTATACATCCAACTACGATGTTGGAGGATATCGATATTATGTAATATCACTAAGCAAAACCTATACATTATAATTAACAATTTTTAAAATTAAACATCTACTAAGAAGAAAACTAAAATAAAAGACTTAAATTAAATAAATGAATAAATAAATTATTTGTAGGTTATAGGTTGTGTATGGTACTTAATTAAAACAATTAAATTTATACAACAATTTAATTAGACATAATTACACTTATATTTATTGATCCTCACGTGCTTGCTTTGGAAAATATATTTTTATATTGAGTTTGGTGAGTACATATTGCTATACATAGTGCAAATATAATTGTATGCATGTTTGGTTGTTCATGTATTGGTTGTTCTTGTATAGGAAAATTGCTCATCTGCTTCCTATTTTAGAATTACATAATCCCTATACAGAATGATGCATAGAAAATATCAAAAATTAGAAATTAACAGCAGATGTAAACAGATTGAGTAAGAAACTAAAAACTAAAATTAAATAAATGAACAAATAACTTATAGCATAGGTAAACAACATGAATTGACAGTGAATAATAATTCTTTTTCTTTAAAATAAATTTACAAACACTATATTTTAAAAGCAGCCATCAGACATAATCAAAGTATGTAAATTGCATTCAATGTTTCATATTCAACCAAACCAAAAAATCGTTGTACTATTTTCTTTTCATTCATTTTGATGTTTCAGATTGATTACATGGAAAAGTAAATATCTAAGCATGCATTATTAATTCCTACACCCCATATCAAGGGTTCAAGTTTCACCACTATTAATCAGGAAGCTGCTAAACCAAAGGCTATGTATAACATTTGTTAGATTTAATAGGTCTATAGATTTTATTAACCCACTTTAGTTAAATCAGTTCAAAATGATTAGGTCTAACCCCCTTTCAAAAAATTAAACACTCATAATTTCTTAACCCTCTTTAATTAAGTAAGTTCAAAATGATTAGGTCTAAGCAAAAAACACAAAGAATGAAGCATAATAAAAAAAAAAAAATGAACCACATTACTTGTCACGTAATTTGAATTATATAGGAAGCATTCCTATCTAATGCTTTAGTTAATTTGCAATTTTCCCATTCAGCCTGTTTGAAATTGAAACCAATTAACAGTGATGGTCATCTTTCTTCATTATTTTCTATTAATAATCTACTAAGTATATTGAATACAAGTCTTTTAATAACTTCCGAAGTTGTCCCATGTGTCTGTTGGAAAAACTTTACAATTGTAGGCTAAGAGCTTGAAGTTCTATTACAAGTCTACAATCTTGTGTATTGAGGTCACAATTTAAGATTATAGCATGTCCAGATATGGAATATTTATTGGCGTAAAGGCACCTCACCTCTTGTTTGCCTTTTCCTTTAGAGGGAGGTTAAATTAATGTCATATAGGGACAAAGCTTAGGTTGATTAGTGTAATTTATTATATGTTTTTTTCAATGGCCTGAACTCTCAAGTCTTAACTAAAAGGGTCAACTCTTTAGGAAGTTATTGAAAATGACAACTAAAATAAAATTTATATTGCACTTCCTTTTGGTCGAAAATATTAATTTTCTCTGTTTTTTAACTATATTTTACTATATTTTTTAACTATAGTCTTAACCTAGTTTCATTACAACTAACTATACACAATGGCCTAAATTATCTTATCTTCATAAAGTAAAGGAAGATGAAGAAAAAAAAAAAAAAGCAACCCAGAAAGTGAACATTTCACAGTTTTTGAATAATCAAAGAGATTATTCATTATAATATTTTAGCCTTAGCCAACAAATAATTGACTTTCTTCTCTTGAATTCCAATTTTTATCAGTTTTTGAATATTACATATAAGTTATGTTGCTACCTTTAATCAATACCTAAATCAAAAAAGTGAGCTTATAATATAGATGCATACGTAGATACTCAATCATTATACCAACAAACAAAATGCTACAAAAGAAAAGAAGCTTTTAAATAAAACTCAAATCAAAATGGTATGTAACCAAGATAAGTCAATCATACCAGCCAACAAAACAACCTAAATCATCACTGAAATTTTATCATAAATGAGGGCTAAACACCAAGTACAGAACAACCCTTATATGTAACGATGTATTAGATTGAGAAATAAGAGTTCGGGTCAAGTTAAGTTCTAAAAGGGTGAGAAATTATAGTTCCTCCTTAAAACACAATTTTTTTTTCAGTTTCAAAATAACATATGTTCTGTTCAATTCTAATTCCAATAATATGAATCATTTACTGAATATATTGAACAAACCATTTTAAATTCAAATGACTCACCCACAAAATTTGAGGAATCAACAATATCATCATCATAATTCCCATCGGAGTCAGCAGAACACGAAAAAGGGGATGTTTTTGCGAGTGGTAGGGAGATGTAAAACGGGCTCCTTACTTGGAGCATCAATTGAGTTGGTCAATTATGGGTGGCGGCTATGTATTTCTGTTTTTCCGAAGCCAAGCGTGAAATGGTGGATTTTGTGAGGGAAGTAGCGAAGAAATGGTGATGAAACAAAGAAGCAGTGGTGGAACGGTGATGAAACGGAGAAGTGCTGGTGAAATGGTGATGAAACAAAGAAACACTGGTGGAATAGTGATGGAATAGATGAAATGACTCTTTGAAAGTTTAGGGTTTGTTTCACATATTAGAGTTTAGAGAGGGAATGGAGTTTAGAGAGAGAACTTTATTTTAGTGAAAAATAGAGAGGGAATTTTATTTTCCTTGAAACAAATTTTTGCTTGTTTTTTAATTAGAGAGGAAATTTTATTTTAGTAAAAATTGGAAAGGGAACTATAAAAATTTTCTATCTAAAAGATAAAAGTTTTGTTCGCCAATTTTAATTAAATAGAAAATATAAATAATAGAAATCGATGTTTCAGTCATTAAAACTTAAGTAGCTAAGTTTTGTATTTTGGTCTCTAATTCAATCTCTAAAGTGACCAAAATAATTTGGTCTCTAAATCAGTCATTAAAAGTAAAATTTCTAGTGTTAGCGATTGAAGTTTTGATCGCTAAAGCTCAGTTTCTATTTTAGTCTACAAATTTCGTTTACGACCAATTTAGTGACGAAAAAATATTTATTTTTGAGGTTCAAAATTACAATCTCTATTTTGGTCGCTAGTGTGATTGAAAATATTGAGTCTCTAAATCGATCACTAATGGTGAAATTTCTAGTAGTGAAAGACAACTATAAATATACAAGTATTAATCTTTAAACATCAAGAGAATCATCTATAAGAAAATATCTTACTTATTCAAGCTTATTATCATTCTCTTCATTCACTTCAATAAGAAGAGGAGGATTTTTCATCTAACCATCCTCATTCATAAGATAGCTTGAGAGAATAACATTAATGCATAAATTAAATTTTAAAAAGGGCCACAATCCAACCCCCTTCCTGTGACATTCACTTTTATTTTTGTTAATTCTTGATTTTAATTTATATTAACTCAAAATCAATCTTGATTACAAATAAACAATCCAAAACGTTCTAGGTGAGTTAAAAATGAATAGAGCAAATTATTTCTATGTGATTAGTGAATGAGAAATAAATAAAGATAGAGAGAAGGATATCAAACAATGATGTATCTTGATTCACCCAATGTGGCTACGTCTAGTCCTCAAAATATGTGACTTTTTTCAACTAATGTGCTTGACACAATAACATTCATGCTTTCACACGATGTTTCTTGATCACTTTTCATCAGTTTAAAGAATTCACCTTTTAACCTTGAAATGATTTTTATAAGTTACCTTTTAATCACTAAAAGGATGTTTACAACATACTCAATCTATCTTAAGAGATAGACTTGAGTTTCAAATGATGTGTATGATAAAAGGTTTTAAGATCACAATCTACTCAACACTTATTTGAGATTGATCACTATGGAGTTTTGCTTGATTCAAGAGTTTTGTCGCTTGAGTATGATTGTAACTATTAGAATGATTGCACTAAACACTCTTTCTATTGCTTCACATTGATATTCCTTTTATAGATAAGGTGAAGGTTAGAAAAGGATCATTATAGCCGTTACTAATCTTGAGTAAAATATTTGTTCAGAGTGACATCTAATAGGAATGTGTGCTATTTAATCCAAAATGTTCTTCTTCGAAATCAGGACGTTCTTGGTTCTGTGTGTGTATGGAAAATGAGGATGAGTGTTTGAGTAGTTGTTTAGTGTCAGTCATTTGTCTCAAAAGCAAGTAGAGCTTTAGGAAAAAAGAACATCAACAATGTCCTTTTGTTCTTGCTCACAGCTAATCAATTTGGAGATCGATCTGGCCATCCATTACGAGGCTATTTTGCTACTTAGCGCCTTCAGCTTGAATTATAGGCTTGATTATAGTTTTGAGTAATCTTGATATTCTTTTATCTTTGGGGTTTTAAGACTATGGAGAACAATTTGTTTTAAATATATCTTTAAAACAAAATAACAAGAATGATCTTTATAAAACCAGACTATTTCTTGATAAACTATAATGATCATTGATAAATCATAATGATCCTTAATAAATCAAAATGATCCTTTTGATAAACCAGAATGATCCTTGATAAACCAGAATTATCCTTTAATAAACTAGAATGATCTTTCATAAACTAGAATGATCCTTTGATAAATTAGAATGATAGTTGATAAACAAGAATGATCCTTGATATCAATCTCCAATTTAATTAAGACGTGATTTATTTCATTGTGAGATTGTTGATTGTTGTATGAATGTATTTGATCATTTATTTTTGAATAAATCACTAAAAAATACAAGTTAAATTGCAACATAATGAAAATCATGATTAAAGAATAATTAATTTATTTGTTTATCTTCAAAAATTTGATTTGGGATTTTGTCTCAACAAATGCCACAACCTTCTCATAATCTTGTTCAAAAGATCATAAAAAATCTTGACTTATAGTTGACTTTTTTCAAAGACAGATAATCATAATATCACTCTTTTACTTTGTGATGAGAGGAACACTTGTTGACTATTTTGCAATGTCCTTTAAAGCTTTGACTTAGAGTATATGTTATCATATATGTTCGTTGTAGAGCTCTTGCTAACATTAAGTTTAGTGAGTTATTTGTTGCAATTTTATGAAGAATCATTAATAAACCTTCTCAAGGACTTTTTTTTTTTATAAATTATGACTCACTTTATTAATAAACATAATTAATTGTTCATTAAGTAATAATATTTGTGTTAGTAATGTACATTCATATTATTATTTATAACTTAAATTTTATGCTACCTTAAAATAGATTGTCATTAATAAATTTTATTTTCTAACTTAATTAACACACTAGCAAACGGAATTAAGTGATAATTGCTCAATTATTTTTGTTATTATTAAAACATCAATAAGAGGATTGGAGTTAAATTGATTTTTTCCTTACAATAATATAATTCATCATTTAGATATTTTTAAATGAATCATTATTTATTTATATTTAAAATTCAAAATTTAAATGTTTTTGTTGAAGGAATTGAAGTTGGCCGTAGTTTTGTCATGTCAGCAGATTTTAATGAAGATAATTCATAGGTTGTCCTTTGGAAGAGTTTTGTTGGCATAATAATATTTTTTTCACTTAATTAATTGTAGGATATGCTTAAAATTGTTCTATTACATACTATGTTAATCACTTATATATTAAGTCAATTTGAAAACAAGTGGTTTTTATCTTGACAGAATACTTCATTAGCCAATCACTATTCAAGTATTTAAAATAATTTTTTTAATGCATATGAAATCATACAAAACTCCAAATAATTATTAAAAATATTAAGATCATATAATACCTAGGAAAACTAAATTTTCTATCATTAAAATATTCAAGTAGTATATTTAAAAAATAAATAGAGAATCACATTAAGTATTCAAAAGATTCTTGTGAATTAGTAATTTATTAAAGATATTTTTCAAATTTATTTATAATATCAAAATCAAATATTTCAACACCCCCGCTTCACAATTTTTTTAATCCGCACAATTAATATATTGTGAATTTAATTTAAGTGATTGTAAAATAAAAAAGTTCAGATTCATTCTTATAATATTTTAATATGTGGCATGGTGACTAAGACATTTTAATATTTTGTAATCCACTTAAATTTTAAATTCAGTAACATTATTTTAAAAATACGAAGAATAAATAATATAAATAATAAAATAAAAAAATTCACTATATTATATTTAGATGGCAAGAAATAATAAATTTCCCAAAAAATCATAGGTTAAAAATACACGTATTGCATTAGAGATATGTTGAGAATAATATGCCAAAATATTTTGAAATTTTTTTATTTATATTTATATTTATATTTAAATTTAAATGTATTTAAGATATAAATTTAAATGTATTTAAGATATAAATTAAGATATCTTTATGATATATAATTCATATTTTGGTTTGGAATATATTTAAGATTTGTTTTTATTTTAAGGATTTTGTATGTTTTTATTTTAAGGATTTTGTATGTTTTTATATTTAAATTTAACTCTATATAGAGTGACGAATATATCGTATATAATTTCAATTTTTTAAATACAAACAACAACAAAAATCCATCAAAAGACCAGATCTTTCTACAAAGAAAATAATAATTATGTCAAAGTTAACCTCAGAATTCAATACAGTCACTTGTTTTCTATGTAAAAGCTGCATCAGACATGGTACTAACATCTATATGTATAGGTAACTTCTGTTGTTTAATAGTTTATTCTTTTTTATTTTTCTCTTTATTTATTATTACTATTAACTCCATTAGAAAATATGAATGGATGTTTTTAATTTGTTGATTTGGTAGACAAGGAATGCTTGTATAATTTGTACGAATTAAGTTCACAAGTTAGGTGATTTGGGTAATTTGAACAAAATTAAGATTCAATACACTAAATTTTGTTATCTTGATTTTATTTATATTAGCTAGAGTATATGCCGTAATTATGAAATATTTAACATTAACTTTCATTATAATTCAAAAAATAAATTCACAAATTCATTCCTAAAATATTATTCTCTTTAACATGTAAATCCTTATTTTATATAAAAAATTCTTCATTAAATCCTGAAATATATTAAATTTCAACAATTAAGTTTCTTAGATCTATACTGTATATATGTTTTTTTAATGAGATAATTTGGATTTTGTATACTTTAAAAAATTATTTAATATCTCTATGAACCAAATAGGAAAGATAATAATTTAGATACTAAATTAAGAGTTTATAAAAATAATTTAATTCAAACGTCTGTATATAATTAAGAGATTAAAGTTCATATTCGTTATCTCTCTGTCTCTTATGTTTGGACAGAAAAATTAAGAAATAATAAATTGAAATAATAAATTTAAACAAATATAACATTGTTTTTGCTTAACACTTTTATTCAAATTCTCATACATTTTAATGTACTTAATCCCAAATTGCCATAACATTTATTTATTCATAATGAATTACTCTTTTATTTTTAATTTGACACACCTAGCTAGTAAACATCAAATCTATCAAGAAAAAGTTTAAGTTAAACTTTTTTGTGCAGTCCTTAGTTGGAGTGTTTTCTTATCAAAGTTTTAATTTAATTTCTTTTTTAGGGATAATTCTTTTTGTTCACAGAAGTGTCGTCAAGATATAATGCGGTCAACACAATAATCAAAAGTGGTACCAAAGCCAAGAAGAATCATTAATGGAAGAATTTTCTATCTTCAATTTCTTTTTAAAGCTACAGTTTATTTATTTATGTTTAGAAGGAGAAATATTATTATTTATTTAAGCGGAGATATTGTGTTATAATATTTTTAGTGAGAACTTAAACTCTATTTTTTTTTATAATTATAATCGAAGCAATTCATTAACACATTTAACAAATACTATGAAGCTTCTGAAGCAAGATACGTTTTCCGCGTTATTTTCTCGTGTTTATTAAACGAACTAGTGTGTAACTTGTGGGAATTTTATTCACATTTATATTAAATACATAAGTTGACTTTTATTGTCAATTTAATGTCATGCAATAAAAATAAAAACAATTTAATAATAAAATAAAAAAAATAAAAAAAAATCTAATTGTGAACTAAATTAAAAAAAATTTAATACTAAACTAAATTTTGTTTATGTGGAAGTTTTCTTTGTACAATTTTGTTGTATAAAACATTTGGACTGTCAATTTTCCTTCGTCATCTAAAATAAAAATCTTCAATTTTTTTTTGGACTGACAATGTTACTAATCAAAAACATTACTCGAATACTATTACTTGAATACCACTCATCTTAAAGTTGATGTCTTATATTTTAATTCTCCATATAATCTTTGTTTTCTCCCACAAAACTTATTATAAAATAATACTTGTATTTTGAAAGAAAAAAAACAATGATTATTGAAAAATTAAATAATTAGATTAGATGAAATATAAATTTTAAAAATATTGGACATAGCATATATAAACTATGTAAATTAGTAAATGTAAAGATGTGTAAGTAATTTGATAATGAATTTTTATTTTTATTATTTATACTTATATGAAATACATGACATTTAACAATTCATATAAATTTTGTTGTATTAAATGGAAAAGTATCTTTCATTATGGTACTATTGGTTACATCTTAGATATTAAAGAAAAATAATCCTCCCATTAC
>JBBPBS010000361.1:6634959-6664144 GCA_037974835.1 Cicer judaicum
TCCTCCCATTACAAAAAAAAAAAAATACAATACAATACAATACACATAAAAAATTATAATTATCTCTTATCTTTGAATTTGTATATTAGTCATGAATCTTTAATCAATCTTTTAAAATTGTTGATTTTGACAAATGTAGTTTGCATGAATCCAATTCATTTGAATTTGAATCATAGTTAATAATAAATTTATAATGTAGAACATAGAATATGTTAGTAAAATTAAAATGTAACCATCGAAGATGTAACTATTCTAGACACTAAGTTGTTTGAATCATCTCATGTTTCGTGTTCTCAATGTTGATTCAATCTAAATTTGTGTTGGTGTTCTCGCTGTAGATTCAATCTAAATTTGTGTCAGTAATTATTTATTAGATAAGTTAGAATTGAATTTATTAGCACAAACCTTACAAATAAATGTTGGAGGATATACAAATGTACAAAATTTATAAACATAAATAGTAAAAAAAATATATAACAAAATACAGATATCTATTTTTTATTTGTTTTTCCAACAAATTTTTTTTAATTAAATTTATGTAATCTTACTTCATAAATCCATTGTACCATTTTTCTAATTCAATTTGAATTGATGTCCGATTGTTCTATACATAAGAGAAGGAAAGTTGTATTCAGCTCCCGCATGGACATTAGTCTCAAATCGAGAAATAAGAAACACAAATTTTATAAATGAAATAATTAAACTTTGTCATCCATCAATGCCACGCATAAAATTAACTTTGACAAAAAAATTTGAAGCGGTGATTTGCTAAATTTGTATTTAAAATTCCTAAAATAAAATAAAATTTATAATTAAATTAATTTGAAGCGGTGATTTGCTAGATAGTATTTAAAAAATCATTATTTTCAACAATCTGTCAAGTCGTGTGGTGTAATTGATTGTATTTTATTTTTAATTCATTCTTCTTATTTTTTAAGTGGCCATTGAATTATCAATGGACACATTATGTCAAATTGTGATGTAGTGGAAGTTTTATTTTGTATTTTTGTAAAAAAATTCTGCACAAGGTGGTTATTTCTGTTAATCATTACTATTTAAAAAAAAATTGTCAAATCTTGTAATTGATTGTGTTTTATTTTTAATTTATTCTTCTTATTTTTTAATTGGCCATTAAATTTTCAACTAACATATCATGTCAATTCGTCCAATTTGGATAAAATATCAAATATCGTCCAATTTTGATTAATGATCACTTCAAATTAAAACTTAAGGTGACAAGTTGTTCACACTATTCAAGGTTTACCAAAAGTAAACATAGAAGTGACATCACATCAATCACGTACTCTTATGTGGAAGATAAGAAATTTGATCCTCATGCTTAAACCTAACTTGAGGATGGACTCCCGAAAAAACCATCCTCTCATATATAAAAATGAGGTCTTATATGTACAATGCAAAAATAATATGTCAGCATTGTAAAATTTTGTACAAAAGCCTTTGAAGTAAGACAAACACATCAATCGTGATTTTAAAGGTATTGAAAACAAGAAGGATCCTTCTCATCAACAATAGATCAAGAGAATAATAATAACCACTTTTACAAATCACATTCTAGAAGGTTATCAAACAAGTAAAAAAAGTGTCAACATGTTTACATCCATGAACATCCATATATTGGAAAGAAAAAGTTATATAGATCCGAGGATGATCATCCATGAACATCCTTAAAATCAGGTACATCAGAGGATGGATACAATCTCAAGATGAGGATAGACGCAAAGGATATCCTCATTACAAATTTGATACATACAAAAAGTACAAATGTACAAAAAGGTGACGTACTTGACATGAAGGGCACACTAGTCAAAGTGGTTGGAAAAGGGAAAGCAAAAAGCAACAATCACATCAAGACTCAATTAAATAGAAATTTCATCCTTGTACATAAATAATACTGAAGAGATGATTAATTTATGTCAGACGTAAAGGATAAAACTTACGATAGGAAGAAATTAAATAAAAAACACTTACGAGAGAGATGATTAAATAATACTGAAAAACAAACGTAAAGGATAAAAAATACTTACGAGAGGAAGAAATTATGTCATCTATGTCAGAGGATAAATAATACTAAAGAGATGATTAATTTATGTCATCTATGTCAAAAGATAAACAACATAGAAGATAGGATTAATTTATGTTCTCTAAGGTAGAGGATAAAAAACACAGAAGAGAGGATGAACTTATGTTGTTTAGTCATCCTGGTACATGGGAAAATGAGAAAAAGTACTAAAGTAAAAAAAAAAAAAAAAAAAAAAAAAAAAAAAAAAAAAAAAGTGATGTCCTTGTCTCTTAAAGCAAGACCCTACAGTTGTTGGAAAAGAAAAAAGTCTAAAAACATAAGTCACACATAATTAATAAAATTTTCGTCCTCCTACAACTTATATCCGAGGCTAAATCACAATTTTGCAAATAAAGTCTCCAACAACTATATTTTGCAAAACCGTCTAAATTATAAAGTCCCCATTTGCAATATGCTAAAAACCAAACTAATAAAAAAAAATTCTTATGGGTTTGTAGGCTTAATATTATTCCAAAGAAAAACTCTAATGATAATCAATGAGATTAAACGTTTTGTACATAAACTCTAAAATTGGGGCATTCATTTTTAAACTAAGACAACTATCTCACCTTTTGTTATATTCAATAAGACAAATGTTCATCTATTCAGTCAATTTTCTCTGCAGTCATTTAACACCCATCATATGAAGGAAATCTTTCAACCTGATACGCTAAAATTGAGGCAACACCATTGTTGTCCCATTGAAATATTATGCTTCCAAAAATTCTAACTTAGGACAATCCTTGCACCTTTCATTCTAATCATATATACAAAATCTTTTGTATATCCAATTCAAAGATTGGGTATACCTAAGTTCTTAGTTTAGAAAAATTTATTATCTATGAATCCAAAAATTTTACATTTCTCCAAAATTTATTCCATCTTGCATAACTTGTGCAGAATAGGTTGATATAACTTCACATTCTTTAGATTGAGACAATTTTCATGTACATCCTTTTAAAAATAATTATCAAAAAATAGGTTTTAATGCTTGAAAAATTATGAAAAAATTTCTAAAACTCCCAAACTTAAGTAAACACATGTTACAAAAAATCTATCTACAAATTCGAAGTAATTCATTTTGAAAAATTACATCAATAAACTGTTTTTAGTCTAAAAGAGAATTTTTGTAAGGATTGAAATAAAAAATTATTTTAGACATGCTACTAAGACATTTCTGGAACACCAATTTCTCTGACAAACCCAAGCTTTTAAATGTCACTCATTACATATCTCAAATTCAATAACTTTTAGAGCACAATAATAAATTAGAAGAATTACAATAATTTTTGTGGTGATAAATACCATGTCCAAAAACTCTAAAAGTTTTATTTTGTTAAAAAAATATTTAACCAATAATTATTAAAAATTCATACGCAAAATCAGTTTTACACAGAAAATTTCCAGGAATCTTTATGCATACAAATTTTAACACATGATCATGAAGTTTACTTAAAAAAAAATGGACATGCATGTAATGACCAACCCATTTCTTGGTTTATTGCACAAAATTCAAGATTTGTCCTTTTTATTCTTTAACATTTTATTTAAATTGTTATCATTAGTAACAACAATAATTTTCTTTTCATCAATCAAGCTCGTAACTTTACATGCAAACTCAAAATCACATTTTTATGATTACCAAGAGTTGAGTTATTTAAATTAATTACAACTAAAAAAAATATGATCAAGCTATAGTAACCACATGCAAGGACTAAATATTCAAACATTCAAAGTTTGAAAAACTTTTTAACTGAAACTATTCCAAGACCTACCACCGTTCTAGTTTCTATTCATCTAAGTTTTTATAAGTATTGTGTCAAATCCTAATTTAGTTTAGGTCTCTTCCTATTACTTACATGTCAGTCGATCATTTTACTCCTATTGAATTTTTTTATTATTAAATAGTAACAATTACAACTTTTAATAACTAAAAAATTATTCTTTGCTAGATTAATTATTCTTCACTCAAAAAAATTATCTAACTCTTCCAATAAATCAAAAATAATTTAGGAATTCTCAGTTTAACTTATCATCGAATGATAAATTCATTTGAAAATTAAATGACCACTAACATTCATCGACTATTCTGAAATAATAAAAATTTACTTCTGATGATTTAGAAAACGATATTATTTTATTTTTATATTTTAAAATTAAGTAATCTTAACAATGTAAAATATAATTTATTTTTTGAAAAATAATATTACTACGAATTTATAAAACTACAGGTCTTACATGTGAAGATCGGCATGCTGAAAATTTTGTGGTACTACTCTAGTATTACAATTACTAATGGTGTTTGGTTACAATGATCAAACATAGACAATTAGCATTGTTAAACAAAAAATTCTTATAATTGTCACAAGTTTTTCTTCACAGGTGTGGGTTAAATCTAGTCAAATAATTGCAGCGATTTACTTATACACAATATTAGTAATATATGCACATAAAAAATTATTCATAGAGTTGTGCATGATGTATCTTTTATTTGTAGTTATAATACCAAACAAGATATCAAATGCACCATTAATTTTAAATCCTCGGAGTAAGGCTTAACTACAAGTGATATTCTCAACAGAGTGGTCAAATAATAGTCATCTTAGGGCATCCTATTATCCAAATGTAACATATTTACCATCACATATATATGAAACTATCCAACCATATTGTGTCTTACTTTGCGGTCGATGACATCTCGTTGAATAATTTCACGCGCTTACATATATTATAAATCCAACTAAATAAAATCTAGGCAACATATGTTACTTGAGCAGCATGTTGTTCCAACTAACACAATCTAAATTAATAGACAATTTAATAAATTATCACTCTACAACTATTCTACCAAATCTTGTCTTCCATTTAACTGACAACAACTCCAACTAATAAATTTATACATATTTTATATATCCATCTAATTCAAATCTATGCAAGGTTACATCGGAAACATATGGTAACCTACTCAATCAAATTTTTTTTTTTAAATCGTTTTTGGCACTCTATTGTTATTGTTTAGTTTAAATTTTTTTTAAAATTTAATTTATTTTATCAAAAATATTACTAGATTGAATCACAGAATAAAAATCAAAGTATAATGTTTCACCATATACAACAATGAATTAAAGTTCATATTTTGATTTTTGAAAAATTGCTTTATTCATTTCCAAAATAACACAAAAAAAAACATCTAAATTGGCGGAGAATAAACACAAAAAAAAGAAACACAATAACAATTAATACGGCAAATATAAAATTTTTCCAACTTGCAAGAACCCGTGAGAAGCAACAAAAAATATATGACAGCAAATTAATCAAAATAAAATAGCATACTGAACACCAATATTTTAACGTGGAAAACCCCTCAATACAAGTGTAAAAAAACCACGGGTCATCCAGATCAAAAAATTAACTCCACTATAATGAAATAAGGGCATAAGAGAGTTTCAAAATGAAGCACAAATTGTGCCTACAATCAGCCAATATAGCAAAGCACTAAAGCTTACAAATGAAAAATAAGAAGAAGAAAAACACCCAAAAACACAGCCAATTCCAACAACTTAGTTCCAAAACATCACGTATCCAATGATACCTCACATCAATGTGTTTGGACCTGCTATGAAACGTTGAATTCTTACCAAGATGAATAGCACTTTGACTATCGACAAATAATACATATTTTTCCTAAATAAACCTAAGCTCCTGCAAGAATTTTTGCAACCAAATCAATTTTTTGCTTGCTTCAGTAATGACAGTGATCTCTGCCTCAGTTATAGACAATGCTACACATTTATGTAATCTAGACTACCAAGCCACAACTTCATCTGCAAATTTAATCATGTAGCTTGAGGGTGACTTTCTCGAGTCAATATCTCCAGCCATATCTGAGTCAGAGTACCCCATCAAAATAGGTTTGTCACCTCCAAAAAAAGCCTCAGACATGTAGTACCACAAAGATACCTCAAAATCCATTTTACAGCATTCCAATGCTCTCTGCTTGGATTTGACAAAATTCTACTGACTGTACCAACAACATGCGCAATATCTAGTCTTGTACACACCTTTGCATACATCAAACTACCCACAATAGAAGCATAAGGAACTCATCCTATGTCTCTTTTGTCATCTTCACTAGAAGGACTTTATTTAGAACTAAACTTAAAGTGAGCAACAAGAGGAGTACTCACAGTCTTGAAGTTTTACATATGAAACCTTTGCAACACTCTGTCAATATAGTGTTCTTGTGACATCCAATGTTTCTTCTCCTTTATGTCACACATGATTCTTATGTCAATAATCTATCTAGCTGCTCCCATGTCTTTCATAGAAAAGGACTTGCTCAATTGCATTTTTAACATATCAATCTTGGAAATGTTTTTCCCAACAATAAGTATGTCATCAACATATAATAACAGGATAATGAAATCTTCGTTAGAAAATTTTCTAACAAATACACAATGGTCAGAAGTAGTTTTCTTGTATCCTCGGTCATAGATAACACACTTAAACTTTTTGTACCACTTCCTAAGAGCTTGCTTCAAACCGTATAGACTCTTTCTTAGTCTACACACATAGTATTCCTTGCCTTCAACAAGAAAACCATCAGGTTGTTTCATTTAAATCTCTTCCTTCAAATCACCATAAAAGAAAGCCGTTTTACATCCATTTGCTCTACCTCTAAGTCAAGAGTAGCTGCCAAACTCAACACGGTTCTAAAATCAACACTATTTGTTTGATGGATACCTTTCACCACTAATCTAGCTTTACACCTCGGAGACCTTGAGTTACTCTCAATTTTCACTGTATAGATCTACCTATTTTCTAAAGCCCTTTTCCTTTTGGTAATATCATCAAACCATAAGTGTGATTATCATGCAAGGGTTTCATCTCATCATGCCTTGCATCTAACCACTTTTGACTTTCTTCACTCTCTATGGCCTCTCGAAAACACTCAGGTTCACCTTCATCAGTCAAATTCACATACACGTTAGAATCATACCTTGTAGATGGTTGTCTCTGCCTCCTAGACCTCTTGAGTTGGGTTAGAGATGATTTAGAAGTATCACTAAGATTCTCATCGTGTGACAACTCATGATCTTCACTAGTTGGAATATTTATCTCATCTCTAAGTCGATGGCCATCAACACAATCATGTGGCTTATCATTCTCAACAATATCATCATTAGTATCCAAATCAGGAATATCTGACCGTACTAGATCACCATCAACTAAGATGTAATTTCTCCCAGGTGTAGTCTTCTCCACTTTATCAATGTCTTCAATAGTTATGTCACTTTCTTATGCAACCAAAGTTTTTATCCACAACCAAGTTAGCTTTACTGAGTTTCCACTTTCCAAAAGCAAAATGATTATCAAAACTACTTTCATCAAGCATATGCACATAGATCAAATTGAAGCGAACATCTAGAGTATGTTTGACTCCTTTAAGCAACAATTTCATTCCCATGTTGGTTTGGAAGCATACATCCCCAACACCAATTACCTTAGATACACCATCATTACCCATTTTCAAAACTCCAAAGTCACCTGAAGTATAAGATGTGAAGAACTTCTTCCTCGTTGTCATATGTAGTGTAGCACCACTATCAATCATCCACATGCTCTCATCAGATACAAGATTAATTGACTCATAGTCATAGAGAGTAACAAGATCATCACTAGTAGTAGTAGTAACACTGTAAGACCCTTAATTTTAAATTTTAATTTATGTATTTTGGAGAATTTTGTGTTGAATTTCTGAGGTTTTTTAGCCAATTTTATGACATTTTGTGAGTTAAATGCCAAAAATATCTTTTTGAAGACCTGATTAAAATTATTCGTCGATGAATAATTTTATTTAATTAAGGTGAATCTTTTGTCGAAGAAATAAAAAATTCTAAGATGCAGCATTTTTCAGAAAAATTCATCTGTCCATTGAATTTTGGCGAGAGTATATATTTTTCTGAAAAAATAGTTTGTGATGTGATGTGAGGTGACAGGCATAATGATGACTTTTATAAAAATATCTAGATATTTCTTTAGATATTTATTATTATTATTTTAATATATATTATACATATATATATATATACTTAAGAGAGGAAGAAAGGAAGCAATTTCCAATTCCCTTTTCACGTCAGCCCATCTTCCTCTTTCTCTTTCTCTGTTTCAAAAAGAAAACAAGCTATGTTAGTGTTTTTTCAACAAAACTCAAAAATAAACCTCCATTAATCTACTAGATCTAAGCTTCCATTCGAGAAGTGACAGAAGGGAAAGTTGCTCATCTCCACGCTATGGTGCTAGTGAGCCAACATTGGAAGTGACGTCACAAACTTAAATTTTACTGGAATTAATCGCGGTGTCGTAATCGCTTGTTAAAGCTACCGTTAAGTTAAGGGATCCTTCCAAACTTTTAGTTTGCATTTAGGATATTATTTGTGATTTTGTGGAAGTGAAATTTAATGTATTTGATGTGTGAATTTGTAGAAAATGAATTTAATGCGATTATGTGCGATTTAGTGAAATTTAAATTTGAGGTGTGGTTTATGGTGATCCATATTGATGTGGTTTATATGTTCATAATTATTATTATGAATTTTTTAGATGTGATATATTTGCGGATTTTGTGGAAAATGAATTGATGAAATTTGATGGTTTATGTGTAAAAATATGGAGTTTTGAAATTGGGTGAGTTAGGTTTTGAATTGTTGAAATTTAATTGAGGTGCTAAATGTGTGTTGTGGAATTGAATTGTTTGTTGTTGGTGTGAATTGACGGTAACTAAATTTGATAAGTTTGAGTTATGTAATGAGTTATTTTCAAATAAATAAGTTTGAACTGAAATTGAAATTTTACAAAAAAAAATTAGAATTGTTAAAATTGTGAAAAAGTTAAAATTTTAACTAAGTTAAAGAGTTTGAGCAAAAAGATAGATTGAAATTAAAAATGGTTAGAATTTAAAATATTACTCTTTTAATTACTCTTGGACCGAGTTTAAAAAGAAAAATAAAAGATTAGAGTATCTTATTAACTCAAAATTTTTGGTGTTTTAATAGTCGAGTGTGTGTATGTGAAATTTGGACAATATTTGTTTTATTGAGTTTTAACTAAATTATATAGATTATTTGATTTTAAAAGTTTGGAGTATAAGAAAGATTTAATTTTAAGAATTTTGTTGTGTGTGGATTAATTTTATTGTGATCAAATTGTTATAAATATTTATATTTATGTAGTTAGCTCCTTGAGTCTCGAAATGAAATCGACACAGTTGGAACCGAGTTAGCGGTAGGGAGAACTCTGATATATTAATATTGTTGTGGTGATTTATGGTTAAAAATTTTGGAGATTGAATATGGGTGATTAATGTTTGGAAATTTTGATGGTTCATTATTGGTGAAAATGAAGTGTTCATAATTAATATTATGAATTTTTTAGAAGAAATTTATATGTGACTTGGTGGAAAATGAATTTAATTCAATTTAGGTGTGGATGGAATTTGGAGATGTGATTTATGTGTGGTTGTGGAAATTTAAATCAGTGTGACAAAAATATGTTTGAGAATAAGATACCTCTGTAAACACCACTGGTCTGTGATAGGTGGCATCTCGGTAAACAATACTGGTCTATGATAGGCGGTACATTTACGATTTACGCTTTTTAGTAAATCGTGTTGACCCGTGATAGGTGGCAACTCGGTAAATCGTATTGGTCTGTGATAGGCGGTACGTTTACGATTTACGCTTTTTAGTAAATCGTGCTGACCCGTGATAGGTGGCACCTCGGGTTTGGTTTGGAATTCCAAATTCATGCATTTTGGCATATATGCATTGCATTAGGGTGCTTGACATGCGAGTCATGTTTGTTATACTATGATGATTTTATATACATATTCAGTTGTTGTTTTGATTTACCGTAATTTCTTAGAGGTGTGAAGTTGGATTGATTAAGTTTTGATGTACTTATGTGTTCATAATTGATGTTATGAATATTCGATTTGTAATTGGGGTGTGAATTTGTGGAGATTAACTTGGTGTTAATTATGTGTTCATAATTGATAATATTAATGTTTGAAGTATTGATTGATTCAGAGCCATTTTAGAACTGAAAATCTGCATTTTCTCAGTTGTATTTGGCAACGACAGTGCAGTTTGTTAAAACTTCATTTTGAACATCGTTTATACATTTTTGGACATATGAAAACCCTTTAGAAGAGTGTGCTAAGTTGAAAGGTTATTTTGTGCATTTGAAATTTAAATGTTATGTGATATTTGTTAATTTCGATTGGTGACCTTTTACAATTATTATGGAAATCTGGGCTTTTCCCTCAGATTAGAACCAGGATCATCCTACCAATTAGTACACTGGAGATGGGAAAGTAGTTAGTCATGCCTGACCGAATTTGTGTCAGGAGGATCTGGCGGGGCGTGTGGAGATTACTCGGGTTATGTAGTTTTTGTAGCATGATCAGATTAGGTAGTTGTATAAGGACTAGATGTCTTTCTCTTGTGATTGTATTTAATTTATTTTGGAAGATTGTATCTATGCTTAAACTGTCTGATGATTTTTCTTTTGATGGGTCCATGTTCCAATTTTTGATGTGACGTGGGGAAAGTAGAGATTCTTGGGACAGTGATTTTATGCAGGTGTCTACCGAGAATACTTCAAGGGTATGAGCTATGTCTGATAGGTCTCATATCCCCGTTGTATTTTGCTTTTTAAATACTTTGGATTTTGTTTCAAAAACTATTTCTGCTGTTTGTAAATACTGTTGACTTTTGTCGTTGTGTTACGATTTATATATTTTATCCAAAAGCATTTCTTTCTCTATTTATTTTATTTCTGAAATTATTTATTGTGTTAAAAAAAACGGACTATTACAAACACCATCATCATCACTATCATCATCATGACCCCTTAATCTGTTTCTACTTACCCTTCTTGCCTTTTTTTCTCCTTTTTCCACAGAAAACAATTCTTCTGTATGTGCCCTGTTCTATGACAATAATGACACTCCATATTTTTGTATCTAGACTTGGACTTGCGTCTGGTATTTTCTCTACCATCCTTTGGTTCTTTTATCTAACTTCTCCCCCTATTTTCAGTAACAAGAACTTCAGATTGATATGAAGAACCCAGTGCCTTCCTTCTCATCTCCTGATTCACGCTTAGTTGTTTCCAAAGAAACAACATCATTAGGAGCTGAACTCCTTAAATAAACTCGAAATATCTCCCAAGACTCTAGTAAAGATAACAGTAAAACTAGTCTCAATAGCTCATCGTTAAACTTGATACCTGTTCTAGACATTTGATCAAGGAGCCCCTGAAATTCACTCAAGTGGTCCAAAATGGGTGTTCCCACATTATACTTTAAATTTATGAAAGTATTCAGTAAGAATAAATTATTATTCCCTGATTTAAAGGCAAACAAAGTCTCTATATTATCCCACATAGTTTTTGCATTTGTCTTATTAGCAATATGATTATACCCATTATCTTCTACATATTGTCTAACAAAACCACATACCTGTTGATGTTCAAAATCCCATTCTTTCGTAGATTTATCAACTGGATTTTTAGAGAAGATAGGAAGATGCATTATCTTCACAAATAACAAATATTTTATCTTGTCCTTCCACAAATGGTAATTACTACCATTCAAGCATACCATCTATATATTCATATTTGCCTCCACCCTTCAAGCAAGTAAAATAACCATTCAACCAAGAGCTCTGATGCCACTCTGATGGGGAATAAACACAATAACAAGTAATACACAACATATATAAAATTTCCCCAACTTGCAAGAACCCGTAAGGAGCAACAACAAATATATGACAACAAATTAATCAAATAAAAGAGCGCAATGAACACCAATATTTTAACGTGGAAAACCCATCAATGCAAGGGTAAAAAAACCATGAGTCGTCCAGACCAAAGAAATAGCTCAACTATAATCAAATAAGGTAAAAGATAGTCTCAAAACGATGCACAAATTGTATCTAAAACTAGGCAAAAATAGCAAAGTACTAAAGCCTACAAATTAAAAGCAAGAAGAAGAAAAACACCCAAAAAACCTGTTGTTGTGCGATCACGATTTCTCTCCCTCCAGATGTTATTTCGTCGATCTGACCGTTGAAAACGAAGACCTGAATGTTGCGAACCTACTATCCAATTATCAACCTGATCCAACGAATAAAGAATGTGCAATCAATATTTTTCTGAGAGTACTTTTCACACCATTATTACCGAATTACAAATGAAAAACATATATTTAATAATTTTGAGCATTATACCAAATAGTAGGGGTGTTTAAATAAACCAAAAATTGAACTAAACTGCAGAACTGAACTGAACCAAACTATTTTTGAACTGAACTGATTTATAAAAATTAAGAATTGAACTGTTTTCGAACTAATTTTTTAAAACTAGAACTGAACCGAACTGGTTTTCAGTAAAAAAAAAACTGAACTAAACCAGTTTTTATTTCAGAAAACTAGAACCGAATTTGTTTTTTAGCAGTAATTATGGATAATTATATAAAATTTGGCCTATATAAAAAAAAAAAACTACTTTATAAAAATAGTTCGGTTTGGTTTTTTAAACTAAAAACCAGTTTGGTTTAATTCTCAAATGGTTATAGTTTAGAACTGAACTTTACCCACCCCTACTAAATAGACACTACAATCTACATAAACATTTTTATAATATCATTTAAGTTTAAATACACGTTTGATTCTCCATTTTTTATTAATAAACAAATTAAGTCCTAGTCTTTATTTTCAAATTAATTTATTTTTTCCACCAAAGAATTTGGAACTGATTTGTACTGAGGTGCAAAATTAAATCTTATTATTTTGTTTTTTATATCATTAATGTGTTATTTAAAAGAAAAACTCATTGAAGAAAATGTAAGTCTCTAAAAAAAATTCAGATTTTCCAAAAGAAATACTTTAAATTCCTCTTATAAAAAGATGCAATCTCCATAAATTTTATTTAACTCGAATGTCTTTATTTTATTCCAAAAAACTTACTAGTACTTATAAGATTTTCATACATATGGTCATTTCTAATAAAAAGTAAGAGTAAAATACAATTTTCAACTCTGATTCCCGATATCACCTATCAGAGCGGGGTTTCTCCCAAACTTGAATTCAAGACTCATTAACCTGTAATAACTGTGATTTTGCAAACTCAAGGCCAAGTCACTCAAACACAAACAAGAAATGAGGTGTGTTTTGAAGTCATGTTAATAGTATAATATAAGTAAGAAGAACATGCAATTAATCATATATAAACTGAATCATTACACAAACATTCTTCAAAGAAAAACATCACCTTATAAAATCAAAATCACTTAAGTAAAATCATTATATAGTGATATCATATATATCATCCAAGAGAAATTATCACACACGATACATATTAATCACAATGAAACAATAAAAAAAAATGCAATGTTATGCTTGACCTTATACTCTACTTCACAATATGGTACAATTCTAACTCTGAAGTACTTGGTTAGGAGGCTTGATACTATGCTACCATCCCATTGGACGGATAATTCAAATTAACCCTATCCTCATAGATTCCCTCAACTCAACCTGTGATACTGATACGCGACAGTCGAGGTAAACGTGTATTGCATTGTAGCTCCCAACATTTGGAGTGTTACCTCCAAGTCACCTAGGAATTCCCCACTTGAATACCTCCAAGGTCTAACAATGTTTCATTAAGGCTCAATAGCAGACCACCATGATTATGCTCATTCAGTTGTACTACCCTAGAATCACTAGGCTTGTCAGGCCCTACCTATATGATGACAAAATAATCTCCACTTCACAACTTTTGAATATTTATTTTCTCCCCTCATTGTTCTATGATACTCCATTAAGACTGTCACATCAAACACAAATTGGAATCACCATTATTTTATCAATTATGGGGTTACTTCAATATCCTCATCACAAATTTATAACATCACTATCGTTAATCATACATCATCACAAAAACTCATCACAAATTTATAGCATCACAATTATTAATCATACATCATCATCATCATTACATAAAATTATCCCAACACATCCCTCTTTTATTATCACATCACATGAACTCATCTAGTCAAACATATACATAAAACTCATTCGACATCTAATATCACAATAATATCAAATACCACAGATTTAAAGAAATTAAATCAATCAACACCTTACAAATATTTCTATTCTATATTATAATCTCATAATTTTTATATTTGCACATTAATTAATGTATCCCTCAAAAGGCTATTGTTGTGCGTACCAAGCCCCAAATGAATTGTTGGGAAATATGATTTTCCCGTTCATCTCACAATATATTATACTTATAAATTCAAAATTTCTCTCACCTCTTAACTTATTTAGACGCTTTCTCAAACACAAAAATCAATGGAAATTTTCAACAGCAACTGCAGATCAAGAACGTATAACAAGCAATTGTGAATAAACGACGAGTTCACAAAATCATTGAGACGTGACTAATAAATTATATGGAAACATAAAAAAATAAATGTTAATTAATAATAATTGTAGGAACAAAAATTGAGTCAAAACGACGAAAAAAATTGTTGAAAAAGTCTCACCGACTCGTTGGAGCGCCGAAAGAGTCCGGCGTCAACTTCATCAAAATATATAAATGAGTAGTGCTTCTTAAAGATTTCGACGAGAGGAATCCATAAATGATGTCATTTGTTTTAGACAAAATATGTGGTGATTGGAATCAGCCAAAAACGGCTCGCCCAAAGAAGAAATGCATCTGTTTCTAATTAAATGGAGCCACAATCGATAAAATTGATTCAAAAAATGGATTTCATGGAAGATTTTGTGTAGGATAGTGGTTGAGATTTTTTCAAATGGCAAGGAATTGATGAGGATGAATTTGAGACAAAAATAGTTTCTCTGACGATTACGCGTGTTTCGTGAATTTGATTTCTAGTATATGGCATGGGTATAAAGTTCAAGCTATTCATCAGCTGTTTTATCAAGTGGTTGTTGCACTCAATTGCTATGTTTGTAGTAGTCTATTCCTCTCGAAGTTGATCTCTTTCATTTCTCATTTCTTCAAATTCATGTCTTTGTTAAACTCTTTCATTTCTTATTTCTTCAAATTCATGTCTTTGTATCCACTTTATTTTTTCCAATTATGAAACACACCAAATCCATCACATATACATTGATAATTAATGCATTAAAAATGAAAAACTGTTCAAAAATAGTATTTCTTTTTCTTCAAAATAAATTTATAAATGCTATATTTTAAAAACAGCTATGAGACATAAGCAAAGTATATAATTTACATTTAATGTTTCATGTTCAACAAAACCAAAAAATCGTTGTACTATTTTCTTTTCAATCATTTTGATGTTTCTGATTGATTCCTACACCCCATATCAAGGGTTGAAGGTGCACTATTATAAATCTGGAAGCTGCTAAACAAAAGGCTATGCATAACATTTGTTAGAATTAATACGTGTACATATTTTTATTAACCTCGTTTAGTTAAGTAAGTTCAAAATGATTAGGTCTAACCTGCTTAATCCCCTTTCCAAAAATTGAACACTCATAATTTTGTAACCCCCTTTAATTAAGTATGTTCAAAATGATTAGATCTAAGCAAAAACCACAAAGATTGAAGCATAATAAAAAAAAGTACCACATTACTTGTCATGTAATTTGAATTATATAGGTAGCATTCCTATCTAATGCTTTAGTTAATTTGCAATTTTCCCATTCAACCTTTTTGAAATTGAAACCAATTAACAGTGATGGACAGCTTTCTTCATTGTTTTCTATTAATAATCTATTAAGTATATTGAATACAAGTCCTTTAATAATTTCAGAAGTTGCCTTTGGGTTGATTATTTCTTCCAAAAGTTAATTTTACCCCATGTGTCAGTTGGAAGAACTTTATAATTGTAGGTTAAGAGCATGAAGTTCTATTACAAGTCTAAAATCTTGTATATTGAGATCATAGTTTAAGTATATAGCATGTCCAGAGATGGAATATTTCTTGGAGTAAAGAAACCTCCCCTCTTATTTCCCTTTTCCATTAGAGGGAGATTAAACTAATGTGATATATGGACAAAGCTTAGGTTGGTTAGAGTAATTTATTATATGTTTGTTTCGATGGCCTGAACTCAAGTCTTAACTAAAGGGGACAACTCTTTAGGAAGTTATTGAAAATGACAACTAAAATAAAATTTACATTGCAGTTCCTTTTGGTAAAAAAATTAATTTGCTCTGTCTTTTAACTATATTTTACTAAATTTTTTAACTATAGTCTTAGCCTAGTTTCATTACAACTTACTATATACAGTGGCCTAAATTATATTATCTTCATAAAGTAAGGGAAGATGAAGAACAAAAAAATAGCAGCTCAGAAAGTGAATATTTCACGGTTTTTGAATAAGCAAAGATATTATTCATTATAATATTTTAGCCCTAGCCAACATTTAATTAACCTTCTTCTCTTCATTGCCAATTTTTATCAGGTTTTGAATATTACATATAAGTTATGTTGCTACCTTTTATCAGTACCAAAATCAAAAAAGTGATCTTGTAATATAGATGCACATAGATACTCAATCATTATATCATCAAACAAAACACTAAAAGAAAAGAAGCTTTTAAATAAAACTCAAATTAAAATGGTAGGTAACCCAAATAATTCAATCATACTAGCCAACGAAACAACCTAAGTCATCACTGAAATTTTATCATAAATAAGGGCTAAACACCAAATACAGAACAACCCTGATATGTAACAATGTATTAGATTGAGAAATAAGAGTTCAAGTCAAGTTAAGCAATTTATAAAAGGGTGAGAATTTATAGTTCCTCCTCAAAACACAATTTTTTTTCATTTCAAAATATCATATGCTCTGTTCAGTTCTAATTCCAATAATAGGAATTATTTACTGAATATATTGAACAACCCATTTTGAATTCAAATGACTCACCCATGGAATATGAGGAATAAAAAATAACATCATCATACTTCACCTCGGAGTCAGTAGAACACGAAATTAGAAAGAGAACTTTATTTTATTGAAAAATGGAGAGGGAATTTTATTTTGCTTGAAACAAATTTTTGCTTGTTTTTTAATTAGAGAGAGAATTTTATTTTAGTGAAAATTGAAAAGGAAACTATAAAAAATTTCTATCATAAAAGATAAAATTTTTGTTAGCCAATTTTAATTAAATAGAAAATATAAATAATAGAGATCGATGTTTCAGTCATTAAAACTTAAGTAGCTAAGTTTTGTATTTTGGTCTCTAATTCAATCTCTAAAGTGACTGAAATAATTTGGTCTCTTAATTGGTCATTAAAAGCCAAATTTCAAGTAGTGTTAGCGATTGAAATGTTGGTCGCTAAAACTAAGTTGCTATGTTAGTCTCTAAATTTCGTTTGAGACCAATTTAGTGACGAAAAAAATATTTATTTTTGAAGTTCAAAATTACATTCTCTATTTTAGTCGCTAGTGTAACTGAAAAAATTCAGTTTCTAAATCCGTCACTAAAGGTGAAATTTTTAGTAGTGAAAGACAACTATAGATATAGAAGTATTAATCTTTAAACATCAAGAGAATCATCCATAAGAAAATATCTAACTTATTCAAGCTTATCATCAGTGTCTTCATTTAGTTCAATAAGAAGAAGAGGATTTTTCATCTAACCATCCTCACTCAAAAGACAACTTGAGAGGATAACATTAATGCAGAAATTAAATTTTAAAAAGAGCCACAATCCAACCCCCTTTCCGTGACATTCACTTTTATTTCAGTTAATTCATGATTTTAATTTATATTAACGCAAGATCAATCTTGGTTACAAATAAACAATCCAGAATGTTCTAGGTGAGTTAAAAATGAATAAAGCAAATTATTTCTATGTGATTAGTGAGTGAAAAATAAATAAAGATAGAGACAAGGATATCACACAATGATGTGTCTTGATTCACCCAATATGGGCTACGTCTAGTCCTCAATATTTGTGACTTTTTTCAACTAATATGCTTGACACGATAACGTTCTTGCTTTCACACTATATTTCTTTATCAGTTTTGATCAATTTAAAGAATTCATCTTTTAACCTTTAAACGATTTTAACAAGTTACCTTTTAATCACTAAAAGGATTTTAACAAGTTACCTTTTATTAATAAAAAATGCGCTTTCAAATAAATATCATTTACTTTTAATTAAATAAAAACAAATTTAAAATAAATTTACGAACCTTCATCACCTATACTCTGGGAACCCTCATATCCTCTCTGTACTGTGCGGCCATCTACGTTGTCTCGGGTAATTTTTAATTTGTTTTTGTCAAAAAATCTTTAGTTTTTTAATAATTGAAAACTAATAAATTGTTATATATTAAATCTTTATTTTTTTTAAATTTGTTGATCTATTCTGTTTTGAAATCTTTTTTTTTTGAAATCTTTTCTATTTTCAAATTGTTATTAGATATGTTGATATTGGTTTCTTTTTTAAACTTGTTGATATGTTTTGAAAGCTTATTATTTTTGTAACTGCATTTATATAGGTCGTATAATATGGATAGGAAATGGATGTCTGCCAATCGATTGTCAAAAGAGTATGAAATTGGAGTGAAGGAGTTTGTTGAGTTTGCAGTGAAGAATGCAAAAGATCCAAATAGAGTCGTTTGTCCTTGTTTAAAATGTTGTTTTGGAAAACGTGTTAGAGAAGATGAATTAGAAGGACATTTAGTATGTAATGGAATTGATGAAAGATACACACATTGGATAAGACATGGTGAGAACAAAAAAAGGAAACATTAATTTTGAGAATAGTTCAACATATGCTTCAACTGACTTTGATACAGGTACATATGAGCTAGACTGAGTTGATGAGATCGCAAAAACAATTGAAGAAGATCTTCGTGATTGTCCTAAAATGTTTGAAAGTTTGTTGAGTGATGCAGAGAAACCATTGTATATTGGTTGTACTAAATTCACAAGACTGTCGGCGAAATTAAAGTTGTACAACTTAAAAGCAAGAAATGGATGGTCTAATAAAAGCTTTACATAATTATTAACACTCATAAAAGATATGTTGCTAGATGATAATGAACTCCCCAGTCGAACCTACAAGGTTAAACAGATTTTGTGGTCTATTGGCATGAGTTACAAAAGGATTCATGCGTGTCCTAACGATTGCATTTTATTTCAAAACGAATATGAATTACTTAAGGCGTGTCCGAAACGCAATGTCTCTCGATATAAGAAGAAAGAATCTACTCCAACAAAATTCGTGTGGTATTTTCCTATAATACCAAGATTTAGGCTTATGTATCGTAGTGAAGAAGATTCAAAACACTTCACATGGCATGCAAATTCCCCACAATGGGCAAAAATTGATCACGAGTATCCTGAATTCGGGAAAGAGTCAAGAAATCTAAGACTTGCACTTTCTACTGATGGAATGAATCCACATGGTCTTCAAAGCATCTCACACAGCACGTGGCCTATGATTTTGTTAATATATAACCTACCTCCATGGTTATGTATGAAGCGTAAGTTTATGATGTTGTCTCTATTAATTTCTAGACCCAAACAACCGGGGAATGATATCGACGTATACTTGACTCCTTTAATTGAAGATTTAAAACTTATGTGGGAGACAGGTGTGGAAGTTTATGATGGGTATAAGAAAGAATGATTCAATTTGAGAGCTATGATGTTCGGCACAATTAATGATTTTCCAACATATGGTAATTTATCAGGATATAGCATTAAAGGTCAGTGTGCATGTCATATATGTGAAGAGAGTACAAATTGGATGCGGTTGAAACATTGTAAGAAGAATGTGTTTCATGGACATCGTAGATTTTTACCTTATAGTCATCAGTATCGTGGGTGGAGAAATGCATTCAATGGAAAATCAGAGGAAGGTAAAGCTCCTTTAGCACCGCCTGGATATCAAATACTTGAAAAAGTACAAGGTTTGACCAATAAATTTGGCAAACCTTTTGCGGGAGAGCTGGTCAAAACTGGGTGGAAGAAAAAGTCAATTTTCTTTGAATTGCCATATTGGAAGTCATTGTATATAAGACATTTCCTCGATGTGATGCATATTGAAAAAAATGTATTTGATAGTGTTATTGGTACGTTACCCAATGTTCCAGGAAAGTCTAAAGATGGCATCAACGCAAGATTGGACTTGGTCGATATGGGAATAAGAAATGAATTAGGTCCCGTAAAGAAAGGAAATCGCACATATCTACCTCCAGTCGCTCATACTCTATCTAGAAAGGAAAAAATTGTTTTATGTAAATTTCTACACAAAGTTAAAGTTCCAGAAGGATACTCTTCAAACATTAAAAATTTAGTTTGCTTGAAAGACCTCAAGTTAAAAGGTTTGAAGACCCATGATTGTCATATTCTAATGGAGCATTTCCTACCAATAGGTATACGTTCCATTTTACCTGAAAAAGTTCGACTAGCCTTAACTATATTATGTTTCTTCTTAAGGGAAATTTGTAGTAAAGTGATCAACCCTCATAAATTACCGACATTGCAGAGGGAAATTGTTGTTACTTTGTGTGAGCTTGAAATGTATTTCCCACCCTCGTTTTTTGATATAATGGTTCACCTTACTATTCATCTGGTTAAGGAGACACAACTTTGTGGGCCAGCTTATATGAGATGGATGTATCCGATAGAACGATATATGAAAATATTAAAAGGGAACGTAAAAAGTAGAAGTCGACCAGAAGGTTGTATTGCTAAACGGTACATTGTTGAAGAGGCTGCTAAATTTTGTACTGAATATCTGCCCAATGTTGAATCCATAGGGCTTCTCATGTCTCGTCATTCGGGAAGAATATCAGGAGAAGGGATAATTAGAAGGAGACTACTGACTATATCAAGGACAGAATGGGAGCAAGCACAATTGTATGTTCTGCACAATGATGATGAGATTCAACCGTATGTTACAATACACATGGACCACTTATCTCGTTTGAACATGAATAGGAATCAAAATTGGATAACTCGAGAGAACAATCGAAGTTTTATAATATGGTTGAAAAATCACATAAAGTCAAAGTTTGATATAGACCTCGGATCAATTTCACAGAGATTGAGGTGGCTAGCAAATGGTCCGAGCTTGCATGTCTTTTCTTACACTAGTTATGTTATTAACAACTACACATTTTATACCAAAGAACAAGATGATCAGACTACTATGCAAAATAGCGGAGTCACTCTCGTAGCTGAAGCGATGCATGTCTCAAGTGCAAAAGACAAAAACCCAATATATGCAAATCTATCATATTTTAGGGTTATCGAGCGCATATGGGAGTTAGACTACACAATGTTTCGTGTTCCCATATTTGGTTGCACGTGGGTCAATAATAATAATGGCGTTCGGATTGATGAGTCAGGATTCTTGCTTGTCGATTTTAATAGGGTGGGATACAAAGACGAGCCTTTTATTTTAGCGTCGCAAGCTCAACAAGTGTTTTATGTCACTGATCCTTCTGATGATAAATGGTCTGTTGTCCTATCGACCAATAAAATAAGTGATGATAACAATAATGATGAAGATATTGGTAATGATCTTTTATTTGCAACATCACAACAACCACATGAAATTGATTCAATTGATGATGGTTTATATCTTAGAGATGATCATGATGAGGAAATTTGGATTAATCCATCGTTTCGTATTGTAAATGGACAAACAAATGTGAATCCCACCAGGAAAAGAAGAAGGGCATCTTAATGTACATGTTTAATTGTGTTATTTGAAAAAGCGTTGTAAAAGACTTTAAAAAAAACATTCATATAACATAATAAACAATTAGGCCTTTTACAGCGCTTATTTGAATAAGCGATGTAAAAGGCCCTTCTAAAATTAAAATAAAGAGACCTTTTAGAGCATTTTTTTGAAAAAGCGCTATAAAAGGCTTTAAAAATAACGTTCATATAACATTATAAGACAATGAGGTCTTTTACAGCGCTTATTTGAAAAAGCGCTGTAAAAGGCTTTAAAAAAAACATTCATATAACATAATAAAAGAAGGACGTCTTTTACAGCGCTTGTTCAAATAAGCGCTGTAAAAGACCCTTTTAAAAATAAAATAAAGAGACCTTTTACAGCGCTTAATTGAACAAGCATTGTAAAAGGCTTTAAAAATAACATTCATATAACATAATAAAACAAGGAGGTCTTTTACAGCGCTTATTAGGTAAAGCGCTGTAAAAAAGCCTTTTAGAAAATTAAATAAAGACGCCTTTTATAGCGCTTTTCAAACAAGCGCTGTAAAAGGCTTAGGCCTTTTAGAGCGCTTTTCTAACAAGCGCTGTAATAGGCTTATAAAAAAGCGTTGTAAAAGGGTTTTTATATATAACAGTAACCGCTTCAGTTTTCTCTTCATTACGTAAACTTCACTATCATCTCAACCTTAATCGTTCTTCTCTTCTCTTGCAAACCCTATCATTCCGTCCATTACAAACCTTATTTCCACGATCATCTCCTTCATTTCAAACCTTATTTCCATCCAAGATCATCTCTCCCATTGCACACAATATATTTTCATTGAAATACGTAACCCTCATTACGTATTTCTTCAAACCGTATTTCTGTGAACCATATTTCTGCAAACCCTTTTTTCTTCGCATTTTGTCTTTCTTCAAACCCTCATTATTCAGGTATTGATGTTATTAATTTTTTGTAATCATTAAAATGCATGTTGAGCTTGTTTAAGATATACTGATACTGATATATACTTAGAATAATGCATGATGCATGTTGAGCTTGTTGATGTTATACTAAATTGCATGTTGAACTTGTTGTAGTTAAATGGATACAAACAAAGATTTAGAATGTCAAAATGAAGAAGTTGGCACCACTAAGACTTATGAAAATGAAGTCAAATGTGGTGCAACTATAATGCAAAAGGTCATTAAAGCAAGGAGCAATGGCATCAAGTTTGAGGTTATACTATACTATACTCTGTTTGCTGTGTATTTTTTTTATCTTTTTTTAATAGCATGACTTACTATATGAGTTTATTAGGTTGGCTGGAATGAGAGTGGTCAGCCAAATGACCCCCAACAGCTCAATGTTTGTAAGTTACATTGGAGCTGTTGTTCGACAAAATATCCCAATTACGATTGATGATTGGATAGATAAGGCGTTGAAGGATGCCGAAGATATACTATGGAATGACATTCAAGTAACTTTTTTGATCCACTCTTTTGTCATTTATAATTTTTTTCATTGAAATACTTTACTTATAATTTTTTTCATTGCAGACTACTTTTGTTCTTGATGAGGAGAGAAAGAGTTATGTATTGAGAGTTGCTGAGAAAATCCACCGGGGATTTAGATCTCGCCTCTCAAATTTCTATCTAAAAGACAGAGAAGGAAATACAAATGCTGAAACTCCAAAAATATATAAACATTATATATCAAATGATGAATGGAATGCATTTGTATCCAAACGTTTGGACCCCGCATTTGTCGTAAGTGATTAATTTATTAGCATTTGTGTTTTATTATTCATATTCGTAGCGTATTTTAAATTTTTACACAATTGCTATTTTTTTTATATAAAATATTAGTAAGACAAATCACGAAAGGGCAAGAAATCCAACCCACCCATACAAAAAATTACGTATGGGATATGCACGTCTTGATCAAAAACTTGTAAGTAATTAAACATCACTTTTATATAATGAAGTAATTTATATTATAAACTATAGTGTCTAACTAATTTGTATTATTTTGTTTATGCTCTTAACGAATAGTGACAAGACACCCAATCAGATCAACCGTTGGGTCGTCATATATTGTGGAAGGAAGCGCGTGTAAATAAAGACGAAGTGGTTGACAATGAAAATGTCCAAAAAGTAGTAGAACTTTGTGTAAGTATATTATCACTTTAATATTTTTTAATATTATATTTTATCACTTGAATACTTTTTAATATTGTATTTTAAAAATGCTATTGAACTTATCTTTTTAATCCTACATGTATTTTAGGAGACTATCGAACAAAGTTCTGAAAATCAAGAGGGCAACAAGGATAGTTGTAGGGACATTTTGGGTAAAGTGTTTAATGTCTCGGAGTATTCCGGTCGGGTTAGGAGGAAAGGATTTGGCGTAACTCCTAAAAGCTCTTTTTCTCAAGAGAAGCGCCAAAAACCTTCCAATGAGGAAGTATTAGAGAAGCTCAAAATCCTTACAGAGCAAGTGGCACTTTTGGTGAATACGAACAAAGACAAGGAACTCCCGGATCAGCTCCAGCATGAAATACAATTGGAGAGTGAAACCACGAGTTGCAACGTCGGTCTCAAAAGTATTCCCGAGGTAATTAATTACTTACTTGCTTATGTAATTACTTATGTATTAAACAAACTTATATATTAACTGTACTTATGTTTTAACTATTGATTTAGGGTGGCACTCCATGCGTGCTATATTTGTCCTCGCCTACTCATCGAAGGTGGGAAAAGGAAAATTGTACAATACTTCGGGAGAAGTATTGCACAATACTCCGATCCCTGTGGGCCATGTCAAAATATCACCCGTTGTTGCTTTGAAACCAATTGCATCGTTGCCGATACCGAACAACGATGGAGATATGTAGTTATTGGGCAAAGCTATTGGTAGTTACGTAGCATGGCCCACACATCTTGTTGCCCTTGATAAGGTATATTTAATTAATTGAAATGTATGTTTAATTGATATGTATATTTAATTGTTGATTGTTTTCCGCTCCTAACTTTAATTTCACATTTATATTTAGATGCTGAAAAAGCCTATAGGGAATGATAAAAATATTCCCATAAATGAATTAGTTACATCTCCCGAAAAGGTTTGTCACATTTATTCCCTAAGGTTTGTCATTTTTTCAGATTCAATAAACTAACATTTAACCTTATTTTTGTAGATCCAATTAAATAAACCACCCTTACAGCCAAAAAAAGCCAGCAAACCTCAAAAATTGGAGGGTAATAGAGTTGGCAAATTACAAAGGTTGGAGGGTAATAAAGGTGCAAAGTTACAGCAAGAAAATTGGATCGGGGAAAATGGGTCGCTGCTGCTACTGCTGCTGCTCCTAAAATAAGTCAGCCATGCCTTGCTAAATACGGGGCGTGTCTTTACACCCAAGTAAAAAGAAACATGGGCAGCAATGACAATTCGCGCATCATACCCATGACTAAAGCTATATTCGGAGATGAGTATGATGAATTTCTCGAAAAGGAGCACATTTACGAACTTCTCAACCTTAAGGAGCTTAGTGCTATTGTCATGAGCTTGTACATAAGGTAGAAAATACTTTTAATTGCATTTATTGGTAATTAATTAAATGTATTGGTAATTAATCTAGTTTAAAATTTTCGTTGAAGATTTTTGTATGAGAAGATTGTGTGCACGCGCAAATTGTCAAATAAATACTCATTCTTGTCTCTGCATAAGTTGTCGATGTGCAAACTCAATCCAGTAAATGTAAAGAATTACATTGTAGATATGTTATTAGGAAATATAGAAAATGATAAATTGTTCTTCGCACCATATAATTCAGGGTACGTAATTATATATTATTTATTTATATCTTTTTTAATTGATGAGATTTTAATTTATTAGTTGCGTATAAACAAAATTGCTTAACCAAATTTTTGTTGTTGTAGGGCACATTGGGTGCTATTTGCAATCAATGCAGTCTTTGAAGTTATATACTATTTGGATCCCATGCATGGCAATTACAACAATCACTCTGATATAAAGACTATGTTCGACACGTAAGTAATATTCATTTGTTTCTTACATATGTATATAAATAATGTATTTGTTAATGCTATAATAATCACATTTATTCATTCGATAGTGCCTTACAAGTTTTTCGAGCTCAAAGAGGTGCTACAGTGTTGAAGCAAAAGTCTAATAACATCACATGGATTCAAATAAAGGTTTGAAATATATGCATTTAAATTCTCATTTAAAAATATATGCCTTTACGATTAATGCACAAATATTTTATTGACTTGTATGTTTTATTTTATAGTGCCCTCGTCAAACAAAAAACATCGACTGTGGGTACTACGTATTGAGATTTAAGAAGGAGATTGTTGACAAGAATAAAACTATTATCCCAGAAACGGTACGGTATTTTCATTATATGATTTTCATATATAAATTATCTATATATTTGATACTAAATTAATATGTTCAATTTTTAAATTGTAGTACTTTGACAATTCCAGTCCATCATAATATGAGGAAGATCTAATGAAATTAAAGGAAGAATGGTGTCAGTATGTGCTTGAAATGAAAATTATTTGATTTTCTGGGAAATAGCATGTTGATGGACAAGGGATCTGAATATTATATGGTAGCTAGTGCATATTTGGTATATTTTGTTAGTTATTATATGTATATGATCATATGAACATGTATATGAATATGTAGTTAATTAGGTTGTAAATTAGGTTATATATATATATATATAAATATATATATATCTGAATGTAGTTAATTAAGTTTTAAATTACAGAGTTACATATATGTTAATTAAGTTACAGAGTTCTGTTTTTTGTCTACTGATTGTGTGAACTGCTTATGGTATTTGAATATGTTTTGTTGTTGTGTGAACTGATTGTAAACTGATTCTGGATCAAAATAAATTTGGATAAAAAGATAAAAGACAGCGCTTTCTAAAAAAATGCCATAAAAAGCTAAAAAGCGCTTTTACAACGTTTTTAAAAAAAAATTGCACATTTTACAACGGTTTTTTGAACAACCACTGTAAAATATGCACCTATAATTCTTATGATGGGTGTACATTTTACAGCGCTTTTTCAAAAAAATGTTGTAAAATGTACACCCTAAAGCGCTGTAAAATGCACACCCATAATTCATATATTGGGTGTGCATTTTACAGCGCTTGTTCAAAAAAGGTTAACTTTTATGAAATTATATCCATGAGTTATTACTTATTAGTGTGCTACTTGTGACTACCTAGATTCGTGATGCTTGAAATGCTTTATTTGATGATTATTACTGTTTTGATTAGGAAAATTTGCATTTGTATAACATGTTGGATGGTTTCATTAGTGTGAACAATGCAAGAGAGGAAATACTGATAGTGAGGGATACGTTAGTATTTAAGGATATGATAATGATTTTGGAAAATACTTGACCTGAAATGATTATGTTACGATGGCACCCTAGAAGAGGTGTAACGACTTATGGGTTTTAGAAACCAAGATACAACGTGAGAGAACATAGAGACAATTTTTGGTATAGGTTGAAGTCATTATCTTGTGTGATGGGAAACACAAGGCCAATCAACAACCAGATACACGTGAGAGTTTGAGGGTAACAATTGGTGCAAAAATATTTTTTAATTACAATCTTCTGGTTAATATTTTGATGATAATAAATACATATAAATAAAGAACAACTATCTCCTAATTATATATGCTAAGTGTGTAGATTAAATCAAAAAGTTATGTGAATAACTATTCAAAGTAGTCTAGATTGCAAGTACTTTAGATCTTCTATTGGAACAAAAACGTAAAACAAATATTGCAGAAACAAGTGCAACAAAAGAAAACAAAAGAAACCAAGATTTTACTTCAACTTGACAGTGTAAAGTTTGGTGATACGTGCGCGTGTTGTCGCAAGTCTCAGTTGACTTTGGATGTGAACAATGTAGTACCTCAATTGCCTTTTATAACCCAACTGAATTTTGTTCCTCTATCTATGATACATAAGTGAAACAAGAATTTCTCTGCCTCTAACAAGCGTGATGAGTAGGTGACTACCTCTGATAATCTCATCATATGTCTGATTCTGAACTTTTTTGTATGTTGTGATAAAGTCAACGTCTCTAAAAAAGTTAACGCTCTAATAAGAGTTAATGATCTGATGATCTATAAGATATCCTATGAGTAATATACCATCTATCTATGTGCATCCTCAGATAATCAACTATAATCTATTTACTCTTAAAATATACATCCTTAAATAACATGTTGGCTCTGATGGTCTTTAAGACAATATGCTAATTATTTTATTTGTTGATCTCATACCCACTGTTTTCTCTAATTGTCATACATTTTTGAAGGAGTAATTTTTGGGAGTTAGTTCTGAGCTCAATGGATAGATTTATCTTGAATGGTGCAATTGCTAAAATCAATGAAGAAACATAATGTCTTTCTACAAAATGTAGTACACATATTTGACCCTAAAGTACAAAGGCCATACCCTAAAGGACCTCCAACAAAAACATCTCAACAAACACTTCCTCCTTGTATTTAAGATGAAATGAGTCAATAAAAAATTGGTGGTGGGCATAGAACGAAAAGTGTAATTATGAAAAAGCCGAGAACACGTCAAAAAGCATGAAAGAGAAATCCTCTCAACAGAGAGTTTTTTATAATTGATGTAAATTAGTCAAAGTGTCTTCATATACTTGAACTGATATAGGATTGAATGTGTTGAAGTAATAATGTCAATTATAAGGAAGTGGGTTTGAATTATAATTGCCCTTTTTTAAAATTCCTATAAAAAACTGAAAGTTTTTACTCAAGATTGATCATGGTTATAAAAGAAGAATGTTCTTGGTTATATTCTAATGTTGAATATGCTTGAACCAAACTTGAAAGGAAAAGCACCAATGGAAACTGCACTTTTCTAGCTGCAAATTTGATCTCCTGGTCAAGCAAAAGACAAAGCACAATTGCAATATCAACAACAGAAGTTGAGTACATTTCAGTAGGAGGATGCAACTTTCAACTACTATGGATGAAACATCAATTGAAGGATTACAAAGTTATTGAGAGTAACATTCCCATTTATGTGATAATACATTTTCTATTTATCTAACTAAGAATCTTGTAGGGCTTACTTGTAGGGTCAAGTATTGTATTAATTCAAGTTTACTGGTGAGCTTGGATAAAATCTGGTGTTATTTTTACCTTATGTAAGTCTATTTAATGCAACCTCTGATTAGTCAAAACAGGTAAGTCGCCGTACCAGAATCAGATATAAAATTAAGAAAATAATTTTAAAATTAGACAAATACAATTTATCC